>JZKD02S1995903.1:27514-39357 GCA_000966675.3 Picea glauca
AGACTAGGAGGTATAATTACAACTAATGGCCTAAAGCCGACATAAATAAAATAACATTACTAATATAATATGCCCCAATTAAGGGGTAATGAGCTAATATTAGGGCTTAACATAAACCCTACCCTAAATCTGACGAACATGCAGTCATCGAATATAAGGGGTTGAGATCAGATGTTATATAGCCCTTTGATCCCTAACCCTTAACCCACCCCTAACCTCTAAACCATTAACCCCTAACCTATTAGACCCTATCCCTATAATCCTTAACACCTTAACCCCAACCCTAAACTGACCTAATCCCTTAATCCCTAACCCTAACCCCTACTCCCTAAAACCCGATTAAGTACCTATAAATCCCCTAGCCCCCAAACCCCCTCTAAACCTACCTTAAACCCTAACCTATAAACCCCTAAACCCTAAACCATTCATCCCTATTCTAGCCTTATTAACCCTTAAACCACTAAAATCTTATCCCCTAACCCCTTACTCCCTGTACCCATAAACCTTAAACCCGCTAACCACTAAACCCTAAAAATCAACCTCCCTAGTTTAACTATTTGTATTGCAATTAACAAAATAAAAAAATTATGTATTTTGACCAAACAAATCCCCTATAACCTCTGCAAATCATCGATAGTATATCAACAACATTGAACGAATATAATATTTCATACTTCTTTATATTTTTTACCAGAGAGACGTTGTCTAACAGGAAAAAACATTGACTTCGTCGACCATCGGATATCCGACACCAAATTTATTGAGTTGGTCACACGTTGGATGTTAGACAAATGGATAATTGACTTGGTCAAACTAAACACCCATTGGATATCCAAGTCCATGCTCGACTGATATCCGATGAATATCGCGCATTTAAAAAAAATATGAAAATTGCAAAGAAAATTCGAAAGTACAACATATTGTTGATTTTTCCGCCCATGTGTACTAGTGTAAATAGAATATATGCACCTAGAAGTGTCCATGATTTCATTTTTCATCTCTGCATAATGAGTTTTCCCTTTCTATAAAGGATTTTGATACATAAATGGAACCCACTCACTTAAATATTTTTTGGGTTCTACCCAGAATTCTATTTTGATACAAAAGGGCATATGTTTGACAATGGTTGTGATTATTACGACGCCTGGAACCAGTGGTTGATTTGAGTTCTTAAGTATTGTATATATATTGAAAATTAGCACTCAGCCTTGCTCTTGGGTTTATTGGGTTTGATAGAAGAGATGAATTCCTAGAACCCTAGTCGGGTAATCAACTTCCAAGATCCAAACACAGATGGTTTGAGCCATTGTCCCACATTCCTTTTCTTTTCAATAATAAACATATTGTGGTATATGATTGCGAATATTTTGAAAAGAGTCTACTCATTGAAAATTTCATTTTGAGTCTGGAATCAAATATCGAAACTGTGGATTTCAAAATGCATTTCCATAAGCAATAGATTATGAGATTTGAACCCACATATTTCAAACTCATATACTTGATTTTGTTACCAGTTGAGTTGTGGTTTTGCTTATCATTGACCACGATCTATTCAGGTTTCAATTGATATATTTTCTGGGTTGAACAGTGATATGACCATATTGTGTTTGAAGATCAATGATCTTTTTCCTTCATTGTTAGTTTATGATAACATTATGGATATGTTATAAAGTTTATAACTGGTTATGATAGGGCTGTTACGAATTCTAAACTATGAATAGAGGATGATCAAAATGGAATTGTATTATGTTTATATTCGAAACATATGGCAAAAGATGTTAGTTATATATATATATATATATATATATATATATATATATATATATATATATATATATATATATATATATATATATATATATATATTGTAAAGGTATAAAGGGTGTATGTTGGATGAATTATGTATACAATGGCTAAGATGGGCATACATAGGACTGATGTTATTTATGATCCACATTTTGATTAAAAGAAGTGATGAAAAGACACATAAAACTTTGTTACATAGATTCATCATCCCTCTCATTAACTTCACTTTATATAAGTTTTTCCCTCAAGTCCCATTCATTTTACTTCTTGTTCTCATTTGTACCATGCCTATGTAATTAACATGAAATGTATGCATAATTTGAATGTGTAATCATTATTTTTAAAAGGCAAAAGTTATGTTACAACAATTACGAATTATGAGATTTGTCTTTGAAGCATTTTTGGAATGGTTGATTTTTTATTTGGATGAGTAAGAGAAAATAAGACAGTCTTCGGTAAGCACAATGATTTAGCTCAAGTGGATGAGTGTCATTGTTTGCTCGAATGAGGTTCCAGGTTCGAATCCTTGGCAAGATCCTATTTAGGGCCTCACTTGATGTTCCCATTGGGTTAGGGTTGTAATCAGGCTGAACAATTTACCTCATTTACCATCCACGAAATGTGGGGAAGTACTCGAGGGTTTCTCGTGCTTTTTTCTGAGGAAAAAAAAAAGACAATCTTCAGTTGATGATATTGCAAATTTGATTGAAAGATATTATATATTAATTATATAGATCTAACTTCCCTCATCTTTTTCACTTTACATAAGTAATTTTCCTAAAATTATTTTCATTAAATCCCTTTTTTTTCATTTCAATCCTATCTATATAATTAAATAATACGCATAAGATAAAAATATATTTGATATGGACAACATTATAAAAGAACATAGTTTAAAGATATAAAAGGATTCAAAAATTATTCTGGTTGATTGGTAAATACTTATGGATATATTCTAAAGTAAATTATGGGAAATATTCCATATAGAAGTAATGATCCGCATGTATGGTATCAAGATTTGAGTGTTGGATGATGTATTTTTTCCTTATTGCATTTTCCCTTTTCATATTCCATTTGTGTTGCATAGTCGTATTATGCCAGAGCTAATCTAATCATAATGAAAATTGGTATTTGATGTCTTATCTTATTGTTATTCATACTTGTGCTAATTGTATTATTATGGTTTTAGATGAGTTTCTTCAGCATGGGAAACAACAGAGGAGAAAATGGAGAAAAAAAAGAAAGAAGAGCCTGAGGACCTAACACTTTCTGGTAGCTCGGGGGGCATAAAAAAATAAGTTTCTCTATTCATTTTGATGTTGACTCTGATGAGTTCCAACAACTGATACAAATAGGGCACTTGAACCTTGGTGATCAACCAACCTTTCCACAACCCCAAGCAACCCCTAATGCTATCCTACACCTTCACCCTAGTATTGTAAACATTCATGAGTCCCCTTCACAACCTCATGTTGAAAAATGGGGTAACTTATCTGCTAATCCTTCTTCGGGTGCAAATTAGTGGTCCATGCTTCCCCCTCCTCCACCTATTCATATTGTTGTTGCCAGTGCATCAATTCCTTTAGCTCAAGTTCATCTCGTATTACCTGTTCACACAACTACTACACATGATTCATACCTCCTCCAAAGGATCATAAGACCACGCCACATTGATATTAGACTGATATAGGCAAGAAACATATCACTTTTACCAGCATGGCCAAATCCTCTTCCTCTGCTCATTCAAAGATTAAATTAGTAGGTAGTGGGAAGATAATTTTACATGAACAACATCCTGAAATTGTCCAACTGGAAGAGAAAAAGTCCCAATATGAGGAATTTATTAAGGAAAGGGATGGTTTTTTCAAGAAAAAGTTTCCTGAATTATTTTAATTATGTTTGGATTTATTTTGACCATAACACTATTTGAGGAAATATGACAGAACCCTGATATTTTATTTTGAAACTTTTAAATATCATGTTATTTTATGGGATACACAAGTGTTTATGCCTTGATGTTTGAATTTCATGTTTTTGGTATGTTATATGATGCTGATATATTTCAGATTTGATTAATGATATGGTAGAGTAACAAGGAAAATCTATTTTTATTGAGATAAAGTGTGCATATATAGGAAGACCCCGTCTATTTAGTTATCATTTATTTATTAATTATCCTTATCAATAAAGTTATTGTCTTTTTTATTAACTAAAGTTATTTAACTTTAGTAACTAAAAGTAGTTCAACTACTTGAGGAACTATCTTTTGGAGAATAGAAAATAGAACCAAAGGACAAAGAGGACATGAGGAATTAGAGAGAAACAATTCTGATAAGGTTTTCTCTTGTTTCATATTGATATTTTTTAATTTCATCTTTCATTTTCTGAGTTTCTTAAAAGACCAAATCCTCTTGTTGATAGAAAGATATTTCTAAAGGTGGAAAAGAATAAAGGACTAGGAAGCATTGATATTTGACATGCTTCAGAAGGTCATTCATTTCTCTTGACAACTTGTGTAGTTTTATTAGAATTTTTGAATTAAGTTTCAGGTCTGATTAAGATTATTTTACAGAGTTAGGACTTGGGGGCTTGTGACTTGGTTCATCCAGTGTATTCAGTCTTGGTCATTTTATTTCATACACTAGTTGTCTATGCATGATGTTCAATTCCATCTTATACTTCTAAGTCTGATCTTGGTCCTCACCCTCACATGAGTTTGAAAAGAGGCATTCTTGTTGTAACTCATAAAATGTTTTATTAATAAATTCCATTTATTCTCAATTGATACGTGTATTTCTAATTTCATATTGTTATATTCTTATTTCATTCATTTTAATTATTGTAATCATTTACCTATAAATATTTTATATTTATTTTTTAATTTGAAACACACAACACCAAAATAGCATCAGGTCCAAGAACATATTTCGGTAGGATTGATTGATATTTTTGCAAGGCTATAAACCCAAGGTAACTTTTCAACCCATCTTACCTTAGCCTACTAAGATTCGAAAATGATTGAGTGAGGAATTTCCATTCCTCAGATCAACACTTGGTTTCATCACAAGTGAAGCCTTTAATTGCAAAGCTTTGAGGAAAAATATTTTTGAAGGAGGGTACTATTTTATGACCAAAGGGGGGCATATATGGAGTTGAATTTTATATGATATGACCCCAAATGAGAGCATATATGGGGCTAAATGTACAAGTAATGTGTAAATGTATAGGTAACAAGGTTGGCCTAATAGTAAATGGGCCTCATGTGTAGTGCGTGAATAGGTATATATAGAGATCATGTATTCATTATTGAGACATGTGAATTGTGATGTATGAAAGTATTTGAATATTTGGAGGAGGTTATACTATTAATAAAGGAGTTTTTATGTAACTCATCTCTCTTATCTATATTGGAGTTTTGCTCCATGCTCACATTGGTGTATATGGTGTGTACTTCAATTTTATTATGATATCTTAAGAATTTGGTTCATGACATAAAAACTATCTAAAATGGGAAATTAGATCTATTCATTACATTTAATTGAAATTTGAAATGTTCATATTTAAAGGGAAAATTTTGATAACAAGTTTAACTATATTCTTCAAGAAGGGAATAACGCGAGATAACCCTGAGAACCACCACTATAAATAAGGCTACTATAGGAATTAGATCAAGGTAGGTAGGATCTTTTCTCCTTCTGAGTGAGGGAAGGTTTGTAAGTGTTATGAGGTATAGTATTTATAAAGTGTTAGTATTGGTATTATTATATATGTGATGAGGGTTTAGAAGTGTTATAGTTAAGAGAATAAGATATGTTTCTCCTTCGGAGTGATAAGTAGGTAGGTGAAATAGGAATAATAAGTCTTTCTCTTTCTTAGATAAGAATAGTAATTAGTAGATAAGAAGAGGAACTAGTTTGTATCTTTTTTTTATATAGTATTTATAAAGTATAAAGTAGTGCGTGATAACTCATAACTACAGCTTCCACTATAGATAGGAATAATATTTTCAAACTCCTACAACCATTAAGTGTTCTTATAGAACAACCATTAAGTATTCTTATAGAATGCCTAGAACAGAAAGGATTGTTTATAAACCATAGGTCCTGCTAAAGGGATTGTTTAAGAAGTAGAGCTTAGGGTCTATGTGTTTATCCACATTAGGTCATGTTGTCGTAAGTGAGATATTTTCACATTACAAGGGCCCCTAAGAAGATTTGCATATTTGGAGAGATGGATGGAACCCACTTAGAATGTGATGGAAGGAACTGATGAACTTAGATAAATGTCATGGGAGGGAATGATGATCGGACATGGGCACCCACCACCCAATTGTATGGGTACTAACCCCCACTTTAAACCCTTTATTAGAGGATCTTGTATCATGAATTTCTCTATCAGTTGAATAGACTCAATTCAGATCCCTTGAGATTGCATTTTGTACACCTTCTTGTACGTTCTGGATCAGATCAATCTTTATGATATGACCATATTATATTATCTACATCAATGACACCTACACCTAGTCTTATGTACAGTATGAAATATGGAGGGAGTGGACAACAATTACCATGACCAATTACCATGATCAAGAAGAAACTATATAGGATAGTTTCCCCTAGAAAAGGGGTTCCCTACTCACCCATACGTTCACTCGCCTAATTATCCACGTTCTACAGGTTGTAGGAGGAGATTCAACCCATACTTTTTCTTTTTGATTTCTTGCAGAGCAGCTGCTGGTATTCCTACCTAAGGCCTTTAAAAGTGTTAAATGTAAGCCTCAGCTATTACAAATCATCATGACATTTTCCCTTACCCTGGAATCTGTAGGCAGGTGGTGGAATTGAATGGATGGTGTAGGTCGGACGAACTCAAATCTCAGCTACCGGCCTTTTCTTCTATATTGATAGACTGACTTTCAACTACTGGCCTTTTATTCTCTCTCTATAGCTAGACTTTAGAGAATTGCCCAAACAAACCCCTTTATGTGCTACTTGCCTGATGACGAGTTCCATTGTTACTCTCCCTGTACCTATTGCTTTTCCCCCCTGTACTTTTTACGGCATTTTGCATCCATTGCGTGCGTGAAGAAGGGATATATCTATGCAGTGGTAGCGGGATCATACCATAGATCCCTACTAGTTCTACCGGTGGTCAGACAACACATTTGACCGTAGCCTCCACGAGGCCACGTGAAGTCACCCCAGGTAAGCTTCTCTCCTCGGAATTTCAAAAGGAAAGTGGTGTAACAACCAAAGGATTTTTGTTTTTCCTTGTATGTACCCTCATAAGCCGGGTAGGTGAGACCAATAAGTTTTTCTTTTGACTTGTCTCTGGAGCTGGTGAGAGTTCCGGATCTTTTATTTCTATTTTGACTTGTCACTAAACAACAACGAGATGAGCGAGGAACTAAGAACAATTGGTCAGTTGCTAGTATTCTAACTATGATATGAAGTTGCTGGTATTCTAACTATGATATGAAGAGTTGGCAAGTTTCTATGATATGAAGAGTGCTATGAGATTAAGAGCAGGATCTCTTGTATATGTCGACAACATTAGAGAATAGTAGAGATTCCATGATGATATCACAATGCAGTTGGTTCCATGCCATGATTCACGAGTCGATTAGACATGATTAGAAACCATTTGTTGTTCATCAAGATGACATGAAAAGTTCAACATGCACTCGTTAAGTAAGAATTCATATGTATTTGGTCTTATCGTGTTGGGCAGTACGTATGGATGTGTAAAGCGACGGGCTCATGGACACCTCAACGTTAAACGTTTCTCAATCTATGTTCCTTTCTTACTTGGTCTGATTTTGATGGATGTGAAGTGGTGCAGAACCGGTGGAAGGGTCATCCATATCAGTTTGTTAGTGCTTGGTTGATATTGCTACCCTACTTATGACTTCCTTATATTACGATCCTAGTCAAAGCAGGTGAGATCTTTCCCAATCAACAACTAATATATTTATATTGATTTGACTGTTGGAAGAAGATTGACTTGATCTTAACCCGCTCGTAGTTGAGCTCCAGATAATTACTTTTCACCACCTGGGCATGGTATCAATCCAAAACCTATCACCGGAATATGGGTATTCAAGATACCACCTCCACCTACATGCAAGGGATATTGGAGTTTTGACACCACCACCTGAAAGGGGTATTTACTACTGGAGAAGACCCAAAGTCGGACTACCCGTGTATTCATTTGAAGAACAACCTATTATGAGCCGAGGAACAACTTCTCTCTCCCTACCGAAACCTAGCACACAACATATCCAGCCTCCCCATCTCACATGGATGCCCCAGGCTCCTTCCAAAACATATCTAAGAGCACCATCCACCATACTAAAGGGCCCTACATTACTCAACTTCGTGTCCGCTACATTCAAACATCATATACCTATCTCTCCTAACGAATCCCTAGTTTGTGACCACTCCRCTGCTTGTCCAATAAGGTAGGTGATCAACGCCAACTCRTACTACGTAATAGATGGAGATGAGAATTGTATGACACTTTTATCGACCRACCGACTTAATACACCCTCTCCAATTGCAACAACMRACCCGCCAACAAGGCAGGTGTTGCATGCTTGACCGATATCACATAWTMTTTCTTGCCCACATTAGAAGAGCAGCCAGATCCAATAGCAGTTGGCCTCACTTCACTGTACTAGCAGTTGACATATTGATTCTTTCATTGGCTTGGCACTTCACATTAGACTTTGCTTGTTCACTTGACTTCATTGTACTACTAAGCTAGATCACTCCACATTGATCCTCTACACATCCTTGGCATAAGATACATTTGACTATCACCAGTGTCAGCACCCCACCGCCTCACAGCCAAGGTCACCAAATTCAATTCAATTGACTCAACAACACTTCTTTTATTCAATTTAGGAAGATATGAAGTATGTGAAAAATAACTACCAGGCCATGGAAATAAATTAAATTTACCTTCTATATTTTCAATGAAAATAAATTGATTTATTTTATTATTTTCTCAACAAATACTCAAACTTCAGTTTAAACCACTATGTCGAATAATGCTTTTATTTAACAGGATAATACAGTTTCCCATCATAGGCTATTTGTGTGAGGGAGTAGAGTTGAAATTAAAAATGTTAGGGAAAGTATCCAAACTAGGAAGTCTCCTTACTCAAAATTTAGTTTGGGCCACTATGTCAACTAAAGTCCATATACTTGAGGAAAATCTAGTTTGCATCACAAAAAATGTGTATGAGGGGCCAGACTTGAAACTAAAAATGCTAGGAAAAGTATCCAAACTATAAAAATTCCTTACTTGGAATTTAGTTTAACCAACCATATGGGCTAAAGCATGTGTACTCGAGGACAATACAATTTGCATCACACACTTTTTGTATGAGGGGCATAAACATGCATTTCCAGTATTATCAACTTCCAAATGAGCCACATATGCATCCACGAGACCATAAGGACATATAAATTGCTAAAAAAGAGTGATTGATTAATAAAATTTTCAAATGGATGATATTTGAACCTAGGAAGATGAACTTAGATGAAGTATGTAGCTAGTAGGTCTTAAGCATTAAGATATCAAATTTGACTTCACTTCTTCAAAACCTAAATGTTTTCTTCAAAGATATGAAGTTTATGATTCAAAGCGTTCGTCCTTGGCCAAGCAAAAGAACAAAATTTCTCCATTTTTGTCTCATCCTTTGGTGAGAAGCTACCACTAAAAATTCCTTTGACACCATGTAGATGATGAGATGATGTGTTATGTTTCATGCAATCTCTAAATATAGTGAGCAATATGCTTAGTTATGTTCATTAGCGGCCATAACTAGTTAATTACCAATAGATTCTTCTTCACATACTTGCTTTGCATGCAAAAAAAAATGGTAGCAAATGCCCAAAACAAAGTCAGAAACCCTCCCTTTGATTTTTTTGTTATAGAAATGGGCCACTAAGTCCATCACTTGCAAATTATTTGGTGAAAAAAATAGTGGGAAACATTTGGGTGGTGGTGAATTTGCTATTCTTTTGTCGATGTTCCCATACAACATGCCAAATCTCTTGTTCCCTTGGGACTTTATTTAACTCAAGTAAACCCTTTGTTTTCGTAGCTAAAGAAAAAGGTTATTCAATAGTTTAGGATGCAATGATTTTTTATTTCTCAAATGTTGTGCACATTGACTAGGATCTACATTGAATATGTCTTTGAATTCATTACCCAAATAGAAGTCCATTTTTTACCCAAATAGAAGTCCATTTTTTACCCAAATAGAAGTCCATTTTTTAATTAAGAATGAACAAAGCATAAAATCTCACCACCATTAGCTATTCACATAGAAAAAGTATACCAACATTGTAAAATCCAACCTATCATTTGAATCTATTATATGATTACCACAAATTAACTTACCTTCGGTCTACCCACAATGATGTCTTGTTTAGTTCTATAATAACTAGGATCACATTAACATACCTTGCAATAACAACCATGTCACATATTTATAATTACTAAGAGGTAAATAATAATAAGCTATATAAAGTCACAACATAGCATATTTTATAGATGAAAAAATATTTCTAGAACACAATGGTTGAGTATAGTAGCACACAGAGTGCTACTTCCATATGATTTGTTGATACTCATAAAAGAATAAAGGGATGGAATGAGACCAACCTCCAAACATTACTTCCTACTTTAAACTAGAGAAAAACAACACTAGGATAACACAAGATAAGTGTTAGAGGTGAGTCATAAATGTGTTAGAGGGAAGAATCATAATTATGCTAAACTTTCTAGTTCCTATAAGATAAATCACATGTATTAGGGAGATTGGGAAGATTGCATGATGAATATTACAAATGATACTTTTAAGTGTGTATTTATACATAACTCAAGAGGTAGGGCAACCTCCCCAAGAGGGGTTATGTGTCCACGGAATGGTTGGGTTAGTATTAACCACCTACGAATATAATACATTTGGGTTTAATTAGGTTAGCTTTAATTTGAACTCTAGAAACACACTAATACACAATGATGATTAATTTGACCATGGCCATATGTGAATATTACACCTATTACACCCTCATTTCAACACCTCCCCTTAAGTTATAGAGGATGCAATGGAGAATGATGAAATACAAATGGGAGAGTGGCTTTATGGAGACAAAACTCAATATAGGATCACTTGTACCCAAAATACAAATGAGAGTGATTTTACGTATAACCAACCTAAGTACTTTTGAGAGAGAGTGAATATTGCAAAGAGAGCTTAAATATAGTCTGAAATGTTGGTTGTGGAGCCTGATTATCTTCCTGATTCAGAGGTCTTTTACTTTTAGCCGTGTTTATACCCCATGAAGTATTTACACCCCGGAAGTATGTACACTCTTCCACGTGGGGGAGTGCAGAGGGGGGCTATCCCCCCGGCCGAGGGGTCTGGGGGAAAGCGGGCCCCCAATGGGGGTTCAGGGGCAGTGTCCCCCGATGGGGGTTCGGGGGAGAAGCCCCCGAAGGAAAAATTGCCTTGTAAATGTATATTGTAATTTCATTGTAAATCTGGACCGTTCATTATAAGGTCACAGATCTAATGATAGAGATTATGTTAGGGGATTTTGCCCTAGAAGGCAACCCTCTTTTATGAGGGAAATGTATTGCGGCTATGGTTGGTGAATATTGTATTATGAGATAGGAGATTGTGAGAGAAATAAGAGGAAGTTACAGCGGGTTTGTTGTAGGTGGTATCCCTTCATATGTTGGATAATAATAAAGGAAGGACCTAGCAATTTCTCTGGTGGACGTAGCCCACACTGGGTGAACCACGTAAATCTGTCTCTATTGTATTGTGTATCTTCTATGTTTTGTTTCCACATTTGTTTTATTTTATTGCTCCACGGTCCTGTTTTTCTAACAACTGGTATCCGAGCGAAAGGTAACTCGCAGGAAAAGAGGGTTCTTGGTTCGAGTGGGAGCAATGTCGGAAGATGGAAAGTTTAGGGTCGAGAAATTTAATGGCCAAAACTACCAGTTATGGAAGA
>JZKD02S1995925.1:0-14503 GCA_000966675.3 Picea glauca
ATATAGTAATATTTGATCTCGATATGCTTCGACCTGTCATAGACCATGAGGTTCTTTGTCAACTTCATGCAACTCTGGTTGTCACACCAAATGTAGGTTGCCTCCAGACCGAGACCAAATAACCCAGATAGAAGTTCTCGAAGCCACACTGCTACTGCACATGCTGCTAAATACTCATCTTCAATCGTACTGCGCGCCACACATGACTTCTTCCTGCATTGACAGAGCCTCTTACTCCTTACTATAATACCTAGCTCCCTTTGGAATTGACCATCCAACTCCCTCTCGAGCAATGAATATCAATTGAATCTTCAACCTGCTGACTTCATCACTTGTCCTCAAGAACAAGTCTCGTCATCCTCTTCTTGTAGGTCTTACCTACAAGTCAAATTTAGTCCAATAGTCTGCAATTTCCGAAGCCACATTGCTTCATGACTTGTTGCACATGCATACTTAACTTTAGTCGTACTAAGCACCACACATGACTGCTTCCTGCATCCAGCAGAGCCTCCTACTCCTTACTGTAGTACCTAGCTCCCTCTAGAACTAACTGTCTCGTTCCCTCTCAAGCACTAAATATCAACTGGATCTTCAACCCGTTGACTTTATCACTTGTCCTCCAGAACAAGTCTCGTCATCCTCTACTTGTAGGTATTACTTACAAGTTAAATTCAGTCCAATAGTCAACAATTTCCCAAGCCACACTGTTTCGCGACTTGTTGCACATGCTGCCACATACTCTACCTCATTCGTACTGAGTGCTACACACAACTGCTTCCTGCTGCTCCATGAATCCATACTGGATCCTAGACTGAAGCAATATGTCGAAGTACTCTTCTGATTAGGAACATTTCCATCCCAATTTGAATCTGAATATCCATATAACCTGAACTCATGGCCTATCACATACCTGAGACCATAATCCAATGTACCCTTAAGGTACCTCATCACATGTTTTGTTGTGACCAAATGAACCTACCTGGGCTACTCCATATATTGAATCAGGTTGTTCACAACAAAACATATATCTGGTCTTGTTCGTCAAGTTCATCAATGGACCCACCATCTTCCTGTATAAAGTAACATCCCCAATCTCTAAAGTTATATCCTACAACAACTTCAGATTTGATACCATAAGTGTAGTCATTTCCTTGCAATCCAACATCCCAAATCTCTTCCAGATTTCTACTGTATACTTCCCTTGATTCAAAAAGATCTCGTCTTGTCTCTGCCACACCTTGGAATCCAAAAAGTAATGCATCATCTCGAGATCTTTCATCTCAAACTCAGCAACCAATTTTTTTCTTACACTCTGAGATGAGGTTTTCCACACCTGTTTAGAAATAGGTCATCCATATAAAACAATAGTATTATCGAACCATCATCCACAACCTTAAAGTAAAGGTTAGGATATGCACTGTGTTTGTAAATCCTAAGCTCATCAGAAAATTGTTGATCCTGCCATACCATGCTCTGGGTGCATGCTGTAATCCATATAAAGCCTTCTTCGATCTGCACACTGAGTGTCCCTTAGTTGTCACGTACTCAACAAAGTGTTTTGTGACTACAAGAACCATTCTTTCTGATCAGGTTGTTGTCTGTGCTACATAAATAATTTCAGTCCTTCCAGATGTTGAAAGCCACACACTTTGAGTCTTATGTCCTTAGAAGACTATGTCAGGGCCATTCTCCATTGGTCAAATTACCATGACCAATCCAGGGAGAATTTCAGCCCGATGTTGAAACATTAACACTTAAGAATAACTTTTGAAATTACATAAAATCTCAACATTCCCTCTTAATGAGGAAGGTATTATATCTGGCACAGACTCTAACACCGTCACCATCCACACGAGCTCATGACCATTGACTGTCAGACACACGAATCTATACATCACAGGAAATCCATAGTGACTTCACATCATGCATCCAGGGCTGGTGGGTAGCTCTCTAATAGCTACAATTTGTCATCATGAGAATATCCAATTTCCCATAGAAAACATTTGAAGCCATCACTCCCTCCGAGGCTATATAGTCTTCGGAGTCATCTACTCCCTCTGCATGTGTTGACCTCCTGTTCTTCTTTATTACATGGATGTGCACAACTCTATGTCTGGATAGTCTTGCTTCATGTTTCTTCCTATGACTGTCATTATGGTTCCTTCTCAGAGTTATTACATGTGATGTGCCCAAAACAAGAAACAAGAATAGCAAAAAAGCATCCCCTAGATGAGATCAATTTATCTTGTGCACAACTATATACAATGACCCTTGAAATGATACATCTTCTACTAACACACATCCATCATATACTCGATGTCATACGACTAACCATGTTGATTTTCTAGTGTTAAATTAGACAAGCACAATTTTCTGCAAGTGGTAATCACTTCCAACGATATTACTTTAGTAAACTCTAGAACATCACCAAGTAATTATACTCAAAAAAATTCAACTACTTAGAAACTTTGGCCTCTTCCTTAGATCACTTCCCACGTGTGAGAGAGAAAAATATGTGTGTCTGTTGTTGTGTATTTTTATAGTAATATTAAATTGATCCAAAAAAAACACGTCTCTTTGAAAAATAAAATAAATTTAAAATCAAATCAAATTTTATTTCTTATAAATAGTTGGAAAATACCTCTCATAACTACTCAAAGATTAATTTGGTTATAATCCTTCCACATAGTATTTGACTTTGTTAAATTGTTCCTCCATAATTCATGGGATTCTTTGCATAAATATAGGTAGAAGTAAATATGCACTACATTCCTCATATTTAGGTAATTAGACATTTTACTAAAAATTACTGCCCACCATAATTTATGGAATTCTTTTTATAATTTAGGTAGGAGTAAAAAGTAAATATGTTGTACATAGAGATTGCAACAATCCCATAAATTTAACACTCCCAAGACTTTACTCTATTGTCATTTTCTGAGCCCTCCTGTGAGGGAGTCAAGCCTAGTCCTGCTCGTTCCGATACCATGTTGAATTTTTCATAAGAGATGATATTGCATGTGAATGAATATCTTATTACAATGATGAGTGTTCTACATATAAAGACCATATGGTGACCATGGTGGCCATCCATGAAGAGATGCCTCCCTTAGGTAATAAATATATTTATACTTTATATTATATTATACATATAATATAAATATACTTTATACTTTATTATATATGTTTATACTTTATATTATAAATATATCAATACATTAATAATATTATAATTAATAATATTGCTTAATAATTAATAATCATATTAATAATTATCAATCTAGTAGAATGTATTTCTGATGTTGCTCAAACATCAACATGCAACTCTATCAAACCTGGAAGAAACCTTGCAAGAAACACATGAAATCCCTACAATGAATGAATAAATCCCAAGTCAAGAGGTTGAATCCCCCATCCAGCTACAAGAACCCAGACCCCGATGTCTCTGGGAAAATAAATCCCCATAAGTCTCATATCGAGTCCCTGTCTCAAATCGGGTATCCCTGTTACTATCGAGGAAGACTTGCGGGGGGAGTCAAAATATGAGTCATGTAGGGATCCAGGGCTGAACATATCAGTCAAAAAGGTAGGAAGGAAATTGAATCACCACAAAAGAGAAGAAACAATAGATAAAGAGAAGGATTTGGGACTCCAATACACGATGGATAGCACTCTCAAGAAAGATGCAAAAGGAAACCGAGGGCCAAGTGGATTTGCTCCTCCAAAGGGGGGGCCACCCAAAAACACAAGTAAATAATGAAAATAGTCTCCTAGAATTGCAAAGATTTGGGGAACAAAGAAAAGATAGAGCCAATAAGACAATTAGTAAACGCAGAAAAACCTCAAATCCTCCTGATCCAGGAGACAAAAATGAAGGACTCGTCAGTCCCTCAAGAAAGCAATTACTTCTGGAAAAACAACACCAGAAGTGCAGTCAACTCAAGGGGGCCCTCGGGCAATCTCTGCACTCTATGGAGCCTGCAACAATTTCAACTGGTGGAGAGCAAGGCTACTCAACACTGGCTCCTAGTCAACGTGGTGCAAATCTCAACAGGTAATAATTTTCTATTGATCAATGTTTATATGCCCAATCAATATCAGGAAAAGAAAGAATGTTGGCAATCTTTGTTTGATTTTTCAGGTGAGGGTTCCACCAAAAATTTTATTTTCACTGGGGACTTCAACACCACCATTCATCACTAGGAAAAAAAGGGGGGCTCTATTGTCAGTGACCCCTACCGGGAAAAGATTGAGGACCTTATATACTCCCTGGATCTTGTAGACATCAAGCCCTCAAAATGTCTCTACACCTGGTCTAATAGTAGGTCTGACTCTTGGCATATCGTTTCTAGACTGGATCGCTTCCTCGTGAGCAACTCCTTACTAGTCGACCCTCCCCTCATATCCTCTCATATTCTCCCCTGGAAAAGCTCTAATCGCATGCCTATCTCTCTTATTTTCTCGATGGTAAAAGACCTTGGGCACATTCGTTTCTGTTTCAATAAAAAAGGAAATAAAGGATTAGGTGAAATTAAGCTTCAAAGCTTTGCTCATTGAAATACAACAATATCAAGAACAATTGGGTAAGGTGGCTAACAAGATGGAGGAAGGGCTAGTCACCCCCACTCTGTTGAAAGAGGAAGAACAAACTTACAAGCATCCCTGAAGAAGGAGGAAACATGGAGATTACAATCTTGAATTTTGTGGCTTCGGGTGGGGATATAAACACCTCCTTTTTCCACTGGAAATGTAAGGATAGATAAAGTTGGATGATGAAACCACCCTCACTTCATTTGAGGATATTAAGAGGGAAACCTTCTCCCATTATGAGACATTGTACATAGAATCTGGACCAGTAGACAACAGTATGAGGGATTAGTCCTTGTCCTTCATTCCTCACCTAGTTCATGATGGAGAAAATGTTGAGCTCACAAAATACGTAACTAAGGAGGATATTTTAGAAGCTCTCATGCAATTTGATCTGAACAAAGCTCCAAGACCCAACAAATTCACTGCCCATTTTTACAAAAAGTGTTGGCATATCATAAATTTTGACCCAGTTAGAATGATCTAGTATGTCTAGAAATTGACAAGAATGGGGGGCACAACAAATTCATCCTTCCTAGATCTAATACCCAAAGAAGGAAATGTTTTCTCCTTCTCACGTTTTAGGACCATCTCTCTCTACAATGTCTCATACAAGATCATGTCTAAAATTAATGCAAACAAACTTCAGAAGGTTCTGCATAAACTTATATCACCCAATCAAGGAGGGTTTATGGATAAAAGAAAAATATGGGACAATATAGTTTTGGTTCATGAGGCAACACACTCTAACAAGGGTAGAGGGGAAAAATGAATGGTTATAAAGATAGACATGGCCAATGCCTTAGACCAAGTCAGATACAATTTTATCCTCATTGTTCCAAACAAATTCGGGTCTAGCCCATCCTTCATTTGTTGGATCAAATCTTGCATAAGTAACCATTGGACTGTGCCTTTGATTAACAAACACTCCACAAGCTTCTTCAAAGCTTCAAGAGGACTTAGACAAGGCTACCCTTTCTCCTCTCTTCTTTAAATTCTAATGGTGAAGGTAATGGGAAGAAGGTTGGATCATGAGAGAAGAAGTGAGAATATACTTGGTCTTAGAATTATCCAAGGCATTAAAAGGATAAATACTTCCCAGTGTGCAGATGTTATCCTCCTTCTTTGGGGGGCCTCTTCAGTCATGGTTGAGTGCTTCAAAATAATCTTAGATAAATTTTTGATGGTGTCAGGAGGCGTAGTCAATAATAATAACTGTCATTTGTATTCCTGGAACACCAGTGCTCACTCTCTTGTTGTCATTAAAAGGATCCTACAATTCCCACTTGTGGTGAATTGGAGATCCTTCAAATACTTGGGGATCCCCATATGGCTTAACTCTCTTTATGTGGCAGACTGGTTTATCATTCTCTCTAAAATCAAAGAAAAATTCTCAATATGGGGGGGTCAATGGTTAAATCTTGTAGGAAATCTCACACTGGTAAAAACAATCCTCTTGACCCTCCCTATTTTGCAATTCTCCTCCATGCTAGCCTCGATGGGAATTAAAAGGGAAATGGCTCAAGAAATCATCAGATTCCTAGGGGAAGGGGGGAAAGTCAAATCATAAAAGGTTCCACTTGTTTAATTGGCAAACGATGAGGGCCACCAAAGCTCATGGAGGCCTAGGGGTTAAAGATCCAAATTATTGTGGAGAATGATATTGGGAGATCTTGACTGGTGGAAAAAATCCCTTATTTATAAATATTTTCAGAAGAATCGATTGAGAGGCTTGGATAATCCCCTTTCCCTCCCCAAGGGATCTCCAACACAAAAGCTTCTTCATGCATCTCTCCCATTCATTCAAAGCCAACTTACATGGATTCCTGGCAATGGCAAGAAGATCAACATTTGGGAAGGCAACATCAAGGGAAAAACCCCACGTTCTCAGGACGGGTCCTTAGCTCCCCTTAAAGACTGGCTAATATATCAGTAGAAAAACACAATGTTCGACATCTCTAAATGGTGTAGCACCTATGGAATTTGGTTAGGTTGGGACTTGGGGGATCTTCCAGTAGACATTAGAGACCAGGCTGGGAGGTTGATTTCTTCTCTTTAGGATTTGGCTCCTGGGCACTTGGAGGAACACGATGAAAGGGGATGGGAGGAACATGGGTTCTCGATCAACCGAGGCTATGAAGTTCTCCTTCGTCGGTCCATTCTCCTGGATAAATCCACCCTCTTGAACATTGTTTGGCATTATGATGGGCTCTCGAAAGTCAATATCTTTTGTTGGACACTGACTCATGAAAAAATTCTTTCTAGTGAAAATCTTAGAAAAAGGGGAATTTTCGGGCCTTCCGGATGTGCCTTATGCAAAGAGAATAATGAATCCATCCAACATATGTTTTTGGAATGTAGGCTTGTCAAAGAAGTATGGTAGGAAATGCTACAAAGGATTTTCCACAGAGTCCATTGGCTCGATTCGGTCAAGTCCCTCCTCGACAATTGGCACAGGCACTACAACATGGCTCCTTTCGAAATAATTCTATATTTAGATGTCTATGGGTGGCTCTTCCAAAATACATCTACTGCTAGGTCTGGTTGGAAAGAAATAAGAGTGTCTTCAAGGATGAAAACATGACAGCTAGCAGGGTCGTTATTCAAATCAGAGCTCAAGTCATAGAGTGCTTTAACTCATGTAGATTTAAGATCCACTATCCTCAAAGTCTGGATCAACAAGAACAAGAGTGGCTAGACAAGTTCAATTTACTGATCAAAGTTCAATCGTCTACTAGGCCAATATCAAATTGGTAGCTTCATATTCCTCCCTTCGCTTTTCAGACATGGTTGTTAACTCATAATGCTTACATCCTCTGTTTTGACAGAGCTTCTAAGGGAAACCTAAGGGTGGTAGGTGTGGGAGGGGTCATATTTGACCCTAGGGGGGAAATCGAGGTCAGATACGCATGGATCTTAAGCATAGCCACCCATAACCAAGTCGAAGAGTACGCCCTTCTCCAAGGTGTTTTATCGACCAAAGAGAGACATATCCAACATCTCATCATTCTAGGAGATTCCCTGAAGCATGGATGCCCAACTGGGCAACATCATTAAAAAAATTAGACATGCACTCAAGGATATCCCCCAAGTCACTTTTTGACATATTATGCAGGAGAATAACAGATTGATTGATGTCCAAGCCAATTTGGCCACGCTAGCACAAAAAGGGGTTATTAGTGTTAGTGGGAGTTCATCCCACCTCATTATCCCATAGTAAATGCAAATCACATCATAACACATGCAAACTAAATGGGTGGCACATTTGAGTAGGGAGATAGACGTCAGGGTGACAACACTTAATCCATCCACACATGAGAGTTCAAGGGGGGCTCAATATTTTATACTTCCCACATGTCCTTCACATGGTCGAGGTGGGATAATGCATATGACGTACAACAACTTCGTTAAGATGGAGGGGAAGCAGTTCGTGTAGGATGCAGTGAATGCGATGGTTTCAGTGTTCGTTGGATCGTTCGACCCAACTCGCCACTTGATTGTCATTATGGAGATTCGTGGTATGTAGCCTAAGCATGAGAGCCCTCTTTTCTTGCCCCTAAGCAACCCCCACGACATGAATTTGGAAGATTGGTTCATTAGTTTCGATCTATCAAGGAAGATTTTGGCCCTGAAAGCTCTTCTTGTTTGGCATATTTATGCTCTGATTTCCAGGGAGAGAATTGGGTTTGGGGAATTGCAGTTGTGCGCAGGTGCGTTCTACTCAGAGGACTTCCCTTTGTTCTCTCGAAACGAAATTACTCTAGGTCCTTGGTGTGTGCAGACTTCTGGCAATTTGGCCTCTGGCTCCCTTCTTGCTGCCCGTTCAGGAAATTCTAGAACGTGTCGATGACATAATCACATTGCCAAAAAGGAATTGCAGGCAAGGCATCTTGGTCTCCTTGGTGGGACTCAATAAGTTTCCCTCTTCTGCTTTGAAGTCTCCCCAATTAGACAAGGATATTCTTAGCCCAAATGTCCCATGGAAAAGATAAGGCTCTTGTGCCCTCTCAGGGTTAGGCAAAAAATATGAACGACCTTTGGCACTCCTTACAACACCTTCAAATTGTAGTCCAAGGCTTGTCTATGTAGGTAACATACATTATGGAAATTCTCATACAACATAGGACAACCATGAGATATCAACACGACGAAGTTGATGCAATCCGATCACAAGTGGAAGATTTGTAGGCCAAAAATGCACCAGCTCCCATGGCAATTGAGATAGTTCCAATAGCTAGTGGCTCCTCCCCTTTAGTGCAAAGTCCTCTTCCGGACCCGAATATCCCAACTCGTGACATGGACAAAGAAGATATGAATCCTTGTGCTCAACCCAATCCTGATATTTAATATTTTTCAAATATGTTTGCATTCCGGGTATTTTTTTTCAGAGTATACACAATCAAATTTTGTAATGCAAATACTCCTATCAAAGATCGAACTTATATTGGAATAGAGAGGATTAGTACAATGCTTGACAAGTAGTTTTTGCCTAACCTTTGGATACATTTTGGAACTCTATGTACCTCTCTATGTGCTTCCACCACAAACCTTTTTGATTAATATAAAATCCACCAATTATTATTAAAAAAATATCATATTCCAATTATTTATATTTATATTTATATTTAATTTATAATTATTATTTTTACAATGCTATAATCAATATTAATATACATAGTTATACATAAATACTCTTTTTTAACTCAATCTTCAGACCTGAGCAAACATTCTTCTTTACACGATCATTTTAGAAAACGACATGTCATGGACCAACCAAACCATTCTTTACTATTATATGTTTGATGGTCTAATCTTTGCTTGGTAGTCGGTGTCCTTCACTTTTCATTCCAACCCAAAGATTGGAAGGCCTCGGCTGTCACGCAATCGTTACTTGTATTTTCACGCCCATTCTTTGAATTTTTTTAAAACATTGGTTAACGATCAAATCCATCATACCTATGTTATCTTAAGCGGGTGGGCCAAGTTATAGGTACATTAGGCATAATATCGGACCATTTTATGCTTTTATGTCCACGTTATAGGCACATCAGGCAGAATAGACACTTCAAGTTCACAGAATAAAATACAGAGAAAGTTATATTTGTTTTCGGAGGACGACTGATCGCATGCTTTTCCAACGGTCGGATAATCAACAGAGTAGCAGCAGCTATAGCCATTGCTCTTCCTGTGCTAGTTTGAGGTTAGTATTTGTGCACATACATTTATTTTCCCTCAGTATTGCATCTTATCAATCATAGAATCCTATGTTGCTTTCGTTGGGTTCACTACATGTTTTATGCATGTCTTATATGCTTATACAACTCAAGATCAATGCCGCTACTTAGACAACTGGGTTGGAGTCTGGACAGACCCTGTTGAGGTTTATGGTTAAGTTATCATATTGGGTTTTCCGCTTTTTGAGATAAAGTGATCACTGCCTTTGCCTTTGGATGACTTTGACTGCATTGGACCCACTGATTTTGGATGTTGGCCCACTTGGGATCACGAGCATTGAAGTTTGAACCTTCTAGGTGCCCTGTTGGGGTCCGTTGGATCAGGACTTTTTTGACAGTGCAATAAATAGGATCGTCCTGAATATGGTGTTGGAATCTCTGTATTTGGTTCGTAGCAAGGAAGTCGAGCTCACCGAGTCTCCATGGACTGAACGTTCTCTGTATTTTATTCTTAACAAGAGTTCTCTCTCATTCTTCTGTGGTTTCATGGTAAGGTTTGTATTTCAGTTATTCATGGCTACAGGTTTTATACGACTTCTCTCTTGTATGGGTATTGGTCTCAATCCATGTGTTCAAGTCAGTTGGCCATGTGATGTATTTAGTTTACTTGTTTATGGATAAATGCTTCTGGGCATTCCTCAGCGTACTTGTTTTAGAGGTGAAGGCCGGAAAAATGCACCTACAGATTGAGTTTCAGGTCACAGGGGAGCCACGTGGTGTGGAACACATCAATGATTGTATGATTCTTGAGTGTTCTTTTTTCAAGAAAAAAGTTGTAATATCTTTATTTCTAGATAAAATGATGACATTACATTTAGCAAGTGTCTAGAGCTGTTAGCAATCCTCAGTAATCGAAGTTCAAGTAAAAGCAGCATTACTGCCTCTGCTCAGCTATTACAAACATTCTGAAAGTTTGATTTTCATAAAATTGTATGCAACATCCATAATCTCTTTTAGGAGATTATAAACAATAAAGTCTAAAAGACCTTCACAAATTTTCCATCCAGAAACCAACAAACAGTCTAGAAACAAACTAGAGAAGCCGTCGATGACTATACGAACAGCTGTCTAGTAGGAAAAATGGTGTTGACGCCATCCTTTACCTCAGTGATATTAAGTAATCCTGCTTGACTATCCACTACCTGTTTGGACAGTTCATCCACTAAGCCATCCAGTTCTCTAAAAAATGTGTGCAGGAACATGAGACAAACTTTGAGATCTGGGCCTTCACCTGCTCAATAAGATGGTCAAATCCAATTTTAAGGTTCCTGATCTGTCCAGAAACCCATCCCGCAACAGGTCTGGAGTCCCCAAAGATCTGGAGATCTGAGATGCCATTGTCTGCAGTTATGCCAACCAAGATAAGACCTAAGTCATAGGGTTCGCCAAACCTAAAGCTTGAGGTTCGAAATTCGGCGAACCTCAAGGTTCGTCGAACCTAATGCCGAATCTGAACGAACTTGAATGCGTGCCCAAATTCGAACCTTAGAATGAATTTGAAGGAGAATTTTATTGAGGTTTGGGATGAGGTTTCATTAGGGTTCAATATATATAGCCGAACCTAAAGMCGAACCTCATCCGAACCTTATTGGAAAATTCAAACCCGAATYGAACCTAATCGTTGCCGARCCCGRACTCGAACCCGAACCATGTGACTTAGGATAAGACTGGCCTTTATCTCTGCCATATCATTACTCCTGTGAACCAAGGCCCATTGGCTTTATTGCTTGGTTTGATCATGCAAGTAACCTTAGGGCTTYGACAACCTTTGGTGGAGTACAAACTAGATCATCCTATCAATACAAAAGGTTTGAAGTGTCCCCATCTAATTTATCAGAGCAATAATGGACAATGATAGATTGAATTGCCTCTTTGGTTGGGAGAAATAGGATACTCTGTAAGTTTCCACTTCTAATAATAGATTAATAGGAGACCAAGGTAATTTCATAGATTAATTGCATCTAGACTTTTATACTTTCCTTTAATAATGTTTGTTATTTCCATATCTATCTCTCATCTTCTATTGTTATGAATTTGCTTTGGGTTTGAACCTATTACTTCATGGCAATTATATTCCACAAACCACACAGACAAAGACTGCCATGTTGCGTCTTGTTAGCTCTTCGTTTCCCCTCTGATTTGAAAACTCAGTGTAGTTTAATACAAAAGGTTTGATGTGTCCCCATCTAATTATCAAAGAAATCATGGACGATGGTAGATTGTATTTACCTCTTTGGGAGAAATAGGATACTTTGTAAGTTTGCACTTCTAATACTAGATTAATAGGAGACTAAGTAATTTCATAGATTAATTGCATCTAGACTTTTATATTTTCCTCTCATAATATTTGGTTATTTCCAAAGCTATGTTTCATCTTCTATTCTTTTGAATTTGCTTTGGGTTTGAACCTAGTACTTCCTGGCAATTATACTCTGCAAACCACACAGACAAAGACTGCCATGTTGATTCTTGTTAGCTCTTCGTTTCACCTCTGATATGAAAACATGGTGTAGTTTAAACTTTCCTAAGATGCTGGGCAGATCAGTTGTGGAGAAAATGCAACAATTATGTTGAAAAATTCGCAACCAGATCATTTTCTTTGTATGTGGACATACTTGTTTGAATCAGTTGAATGACCAATAGTCAACTTTCAAATCTTATTCCATGTAGATTTTAACTGGTTTCTGGTAGTAGAAATAACATCTGTTTCATTCTAATAAACACTAAATTTGATAGATAATTTGCATTGGATTTGCTTCCCTCACACTCTCATTCGTTTTTTCCCTGTTAATGGATTTTTTCTCTTGCTATATAAGTTCTGAAGAAGTTTTAGACAGTTTTCCATTGAATGATATTTTGGCAAAGGAGAATGCAACTGTAATGGTGCATGCAAGACAATTCTTATCAGATCTTGATGGCCATATCGATAATCTGATCAGATTATATTATTCCTCATTCATTATCAAGTTTTACCTTTGTCTTTACATTTTCACCCAAGGTTACAATACCCCAAGTTTTGCACTACTGACCAAGAAACAAACAAAAAGTGGTAAATAAGATGCAGGTTGTTGTTTTGATCTGGCCACTTAATCGCCCCTTGGATATGCAGATGACCGTGTGTATTTGCATTTGCAACAGTGGTCAGCCTATCCTAAGAAATAAAGGTGCAAAGTTGCAAACTGCTTCTTGCTTCGTAAGATTGATTCCTTGCTCTTTTTTATCAAATGCTATTATCATCTATGTTAGATTTTGTAGCTCGGTTGGTGTCTCAGCTATGCCTATGTGTCCTAGGCTAGCTGATGGACACTTAAATTCACCCAGATTAGCCTTATTATCTCAGCCTAACTCTAACTTAGGCTTCCAGCAAAATTTCTGCTGTTGAGTGGATTGTGGGGCCTAGAGAGAGAGGGGGCGCACTAGTTGAGTGGTTGGTGAGTCCCTAGCTAGTGGGGTGCACCTCATGAGCCTTTTGAATTGGCTGTGGGGTCCAGCCAAGGGGGTGCACCTCCTTGAGGCCTTGGAAGCTGAATTGGCACACAATTCAAAGCAAGGAAGGTGGCTGCTAGGGAGATGAGGGTGAGAGGACATACACATTACTCATTTGTGTGATTGCAAGTGGGTTGAAGGAGTGGGATTAAGGTTGAGGAAGGAGGGCGACTGGCTGAGTGGTTTGTGCAGCTAGTTGAGGAGTGATTTCAGGGTATCTAGGGCAGCTTACAGAGGCTGAATTTTTGCAGTAGTAGAGGCCACATCTGCTGGAGTATATTGGGTTATTTCAGGCCGTATTTTTCAGCAAGCAAAATGGCATTTCTGTGCAGGCCATACAACAGCCAACAGAAGCTGAAATACTCAGGCCATACTAGAAGGAGGGACTCCCAGCAGGCCGTACAACAGTGATTGCTGGGCTGTACAGAAGAAGAAAGAGGCCGAGATCAGCAGGCCGTACAACTGGATTAGCTGTGCCGTACAACTGATAGAGAGGGATGATTCTTTCTGTAAGATTTACTGAAAATATCTGTTGCTGTAACCTTTCTCTGAAGCCTCAATAAAAGCCCTCCTTTGCTGGTTTTCCCCACAATGGGGTCTCCAGGGTACATTTGGTGTCCTTATGTATTTTTTGTTCTTGGTTCTGTGTGATTTTGCTGTCTAAATTCTGATTTATATCTCAGCTGTAGGTTAACTGCATAATTTCAGATTTTACATCAGCATTTATAATTTCTGGTTAAGTTTAAATTATTGGCAGTAATTTCAGTGATTGAGATATAGGATAAATCAACATGGTATCAGAGCTCAGCCTCTAAGTACAGGACAAGCCAAGGTTCTTGATGTGTAGACCAGGAGGAGTAAATCAACAAGAGGGACGTATAACCAGAGAAAGTGGGGCAGCCATAAGAGCTGACTCAAATGGTAGGCCTAAGGTCCGAAGACACGTTGGAGGGCGCCTCAAATTTCTGTCCATGGAGGGAGCGTATAAGCTTGGTGCTGGAGGAGAATGGGCTATTGGAATTTGCTGAAGTGAAAGCAGTCCCTCTAGTTGATCCAACACAACTAGCAGCCCACCTCAAGAAGGATGTAAAGACGAGGAGGATTATTGTGGATGGAGTTAAAGACCACATTATCCCACATCTATCTGGCAAGAAGGCAGCTAAGGAAATGTGGGATGCCCTAGCAAAATTGTACCA
>JZKD02S1995936.1:16489-29793 GCA_000966675.3 Picea glauca
GATCCCATATATGTGTCGGTAAAATCTCTCACAGGTAACTGTGGGACCTCTTCATCTATGACGTTCCCAAAAGAGTCTAAACGAAGAAAAAGTGGTTCGAGAGGAATTTTCGACACAAATGTAGTGCGAGGGGTGGGATTTTCAACCATAACCAAAGCGCCTTCTGAATTATCTAACAGAGGAGCAACAACACTTCCAGCGTCAGAGTGATTTTCTACCTCTGCACAGTAGTTGTCTTCAGGAGGGTTAGGAGGTAAGGGTTGGTACCCTTTCGGAGGTAGCCCTTGCATCCTACGCGATCGGCGAAGACCTTTATCATCTATAGACTCAATTTTGGAGAATAACACTACACGCTGAAAATATAGGGGCAACTAACAAAAAGAAACAACATACGCTAATAAAATCTAGGAATCAAAACCAAGCAAACAAAACTTCTCTCGATGATCATACTAGTTGTTGATGAAATCCAACGTCGCGTGATCAAGTCAAGAAGGGGATAGGATATGGTGGAATAGTTACAATGGAGACATGCTTAACGGACTTTCACCTTGGTGCAAACTTCCACGCAGTAATTGTGGATTTACCCTCCAAGGAGCCCGAATGAGTTTGACCAATGTCTGTCCCAGGTACAGTGAGACTTCCCTTCACCGTCACCTCATGTAAGTACCTAAAAATTATGGCAACTAAGGACACCAACTTGCAGTCAGCCCCTGGGCGGGTACAGTCAACAGTCCGATCCGAACGTATGGGCAGGATAACAAGTCTGAAATCAACTCGAGAGGCTCCCACACATAATCGTGGGTATACCTTCAAGTGACCCCCAATATACGATCTGACCACTACAAATAGTTGAACCACGGAGGGATAATCTCTGTAACTCTCCTGAATGTGACCTCGTGCGTAACCCCTGTGTGAGAAAGGGATCCCAGAAAGCCTATACAAAAATTGGATTTGATTCTCCCTATCTCAGGATGCTAATGTTTGTTTTGAAAACTTTGGGGAGTTGTACTCACAATCTAATCCAAAGTGCTAATCCTAGTCGAATGTTGGTGGAAGATCCTAAAAACAAAATGTTCTAGATAATTTTTAATTAGCGTTCATTTTGCATTTGTTCTTTACTCAAAGGGTGTATGACAATGAAACTGATGGTATGATGACTCAATTCCCAAAAATGCACAAGAAAATGATAAGCAATCATTTATTTTGATGAATTCCTATTTAAGGGAAGGAGAAAATTTGTTTTCACTAACAAATACTAATATGCAATGTCCTCAATCAATTTGTTTCTCACTCAAATCCAATGTAATGCTAAAAATTTCAGAAATGCCTTATAATATCCAAACCAATCACTAAAATATGTCATTTTTCTTATATGTGAATGATAATCAGATGTAAGACTTCTAAATGTCAATCAGACTTCAGGATTAAACAATCAGAAGCAAACCTCACACAAAACAAAAAATACACTCTTGTCGTGAAATAGACAAGAAGGACAAAGATCACCAAATTACAAGCAAGAACCAAAAAACCTCAAAAAAAAGAGAAAAACTAGAAAAAATGACCTCAAAGATCAAATGAAAAGGTTCACAGACCTTTGGATTACCTCACAAAAGTTTCCACTTAGATAGATAAGGGAGAATAAAACAACAAGTTAACTCTAGGTTAGCAAAGACAAAGAGTGACTTCAAGGCAAGGAAAGAAAATATCAAATTCCCAAACAAGAGGAGATCAATCCTTAGAAAATAGGGTGTTGAAGGCCAATACCAAGATGGATTGAGAGTATGAGACCTTGAGCAAGTGCCAAAACCAAGAAATATCTGCAGAGGACGAAAATTCTGAAGCATTTCTCACAAAAATGGGGTAGCGCTCTGGTGTAAGGGGAACCAGAGCATTCCAACGCTCTGTGTAAGGTTAAAGGGGAGTGTTAGCACTCTGATAGCAACAGGAGGGGAGCGCTCTGCTCCAAAAACTCAGAAAAATGCCTAGAAACTCAAAAAAATCAAAGAAATTCAGTCAATCAGGGTGATCATGATGAAATAAAGAGGAAATCAAACAAATCTAAGAATCAAAATGACAACATGGAGAAGGTCAAAGAGTGGTAAAAGGGATAAAACAAGATCTGGGAAAGGAAACAAAAATCAGAGCTCCTCCCCAGTGGAGTCGCCAATTTCTGTTGTAGGTGAATCCCCCTGCGGACAAGTGGATTCCCTCTTGGTCTCTAGACTCCTAAGGCCAATACATAAAAGTGCTTAACATGGACACTGACTTCCTTTTAGATCTAATCAAGCTAATGAATGGAAGAGAATGAGAAAGATATGTACCTTGTTAGCAGTGTTTGTCCTTGCAAAGTCTTGGTTGAGCTTCGATCCTGAGCTCCTTGATAGGTCATGTAGAAAAAACAAAGATACAATGGATTTCCTACTCTATTGATATTAGCTCAAATATATATCCATCTACTGCAGACAAACTCATATGGAACAAGCACAAGTTTGAAAGAAACAGGCCAAGCATTGATTATTAATGAGAACAAGTAAAAATACTTACAATCCTTTGAATGAAGGTGCAACAACTTCTTCCAGTTATCCTTGTCCAACCCCTTTGCTCAAGTAATCTACACTGATTTCTCTAATGACATCTCACTTATGAGATCATAAGTTTCACATCTCCAATCTCTTCTGATCATACCACTTCAGGATCATAAGTTTGGTATCAATCTCTAGTCTCTTCCTCTTGTACCTTTCACCATGAGAAGCCCTCCTTATATAAACTTGGAGAGGTCCAACAACTTGAGAGATATTTGGGATAAGTTGAGGATTCCTCTCCTTCAGTTGAGGATCTTCCCTAATAGCATGCCTTGACCATCTATTCGAATCCAACCACCTTCAGGAATTGAGGGATTTTTCCCTGATTTGCCTCAACAAACCCAAAACTTGTTCAAAAGAGGGTAGCGCTCCTCCAAAAGGGTGCATAAGGCACTCAAACAATCCCCCAAAGAGGCTCAGGGAGTGTTATCACTCCCTGACAGTGGGTAGGGGAGCGCTTCTCTCCAAAATCCAATTTTTAGTGGTTCTTTCAGTGGCAAAAGGTTTGTACTCCCTATCAAATGATTTCTCTTCTTCAAAACTAGTCTTTGAGGTGTCTTAAGTGTCTTTATGATGTCATTAGAGGTACGACATAGGCAATATGGTAATATAATGTTTTTGACACTTGCAACACTTGTAGTCAATATGCGACACTTGTGGACAAGATGCGACACTTACAACACTTGTAATAACGACACTTGCGACACTATCGAAGTGAGTAATTTTGAGGTGTAACACTTGCGGAGTCTGAAACAGATCTGAGATGTCAGATGTGGATGAAACATGGTTTAATAACTCATGGTCAAGAGCCTCAGTGATCCAGAGGATATTGGTTAAGTGTTAGCAGAAGACTCCCAAATCACTGGGGAGTCGGAGTGGATCTACACTGTCCGTCAGCAGGGACGCGTGTCAGTGATCCAGCACTCTGGAGGAGGAGCACTACGGAGGAAACAAGGAGGAGGAGAAGAAGGATACAAGACTCCTGAAGTAATAGGGAGAATCACCAAAGCTCGGAGCAGCGGAGCCCATCTCCATTGTCGATCTCGGTGGACAGGTGTTACCAGATCCCGTGGTCTTGGGAGAAGGCACTCCAAGAGGAAGTAAATTCTTAGGCGCACAGAGTGAGAACAACTAGAAGCCCAAAGGTCGAAGTTCACATGGGTCATCCAATCCAGTGGACACGTGGCAGTATATTGTGGAGTCTGGAGACTTAGCACTCCGAGAGAAAGCAGAGGAAAAGTGTGCAGGGACATAAAATTCCCAAAGCTCTGAACAACGGAGAGGATCTCAACCGTCTGTTGCGAGGGATGTGTGGTGGGAGATCACATATTCTAGGGGAGAGATGCTCTAGAGGTTTATAGTGTTGTGCACCTCGGAACTCCTGAAGCCTATGATTTTGAAGTAGATCACAGTCGTTCGTTTGGGTGGACACATGGATCGAGGATCATCGTTCCTCATCGCTTCAGAGGTTTGGCACTCTGAGAGATTTGAGGAGCAGGGCAATGGGAACTGTTGAATCCCAGAGGCTCGAAGCAACGTAAGCCATGGATCTTGGCAGAAAACATGAATACTCAATCTGAGGTGTTGTTCAGTGGACCAGCACTCCGGGAGACTTGAGGCATGGTGCTTCAAAATACGTCGAAGCTTGAATGCCCGAATCTCTCATGATCCATTGATCGTTGTAGGGAGTTGGGATCATTGATCCTCTCTGCATCAATTCGAGACTTCACCGACTCGGTAGTTTTGGAGAATAGAGGTTTTAACAGTTGAAAACGCTCGGAGCCTGGAGTAGCGAATGGATCTTGGTTGTTGGTTGGCTAGAATTTTTGGACCGTCGGATTGGTAAGCCTCCAGGCAGTAGGTGGACATAAGCGATAAAAACCCTCCAAAGCTTGAAATCGTGAAGTGAGTGTGAACCGTGGGTTTCAACGGAAATTGTGGACGGTTTATTTAGTTGGGATTGTTCAGGACTTTGCCCGTTCAGCTGTTCGAATGTTTTGGAAGGTGGTGAAGGCAGAACTTCTGAAGCCCAGAGCTCCGAAGCGTCGCCTTTAGCACCTGGTTTTGAGCCCTCAGTCACATGTAAGGTTCAAACTTGTACAAACCTACACACATGGGGTATTAAAGGGACTATGTAATATTTTGGGGGCTTATAAAGAACCCGAGAGACAATTTGGCTCTTAGTTGTGAACAATCCTAGACTGGGAGGTCGCACGGGCCCCAGGTGAGGGTGGGGGTCTACATCAGAGTCACTAACTCTTTCCATGTTGTGTTTCTCTAGCATTATTTTATGTGTCTTCTCCTTTCACTTTGTCTTTCTTTTATAACTTTGAGTTGATGACCAAATATCCATAACCCTAATCTCTCAATGAGATTGACAATTGAGATTAAATCCCAATCGACGGTGGAGATTATATCTAAATCACTAATGTAAATAATTTATGTTTTATTAGACATTAATCAACTCAATATAAAAGTATCTTCACTTTAATAATTAACTTTAATTAAAGTAAATTACAAAGGTCTGAAAGGACTTTTGGATGACTTTACGTGTCTGACACTAGGCATGTGTAGAAGTTTTTGTCAAAAACTAAAACATCAACACTCCCTCTTAGTGAGGAAGGGAATTCTTGAAGATCCACATGGAACTGGTTGTCCCTCCAATCCTGACACAGTGTCTCACGCATCATCCTCCATCATGGAATTCCTCTAAACATTTTGGTTTGTTTCTTCCTGAACACTTGAAGACTCATAATCAATGATGCTACTCATTAGCACCATATAGTTCAAAAAATTCTTCGGAGGCCTTCTCTCCATGAATGTACTGCTAGGATCCTCAACATACTCCTTAGAATACCTCAATGTCTACATGAACCATCAAGGTCTCCTGACAGAAATAGAAGGATTTGATCTCTACTTGTCCTCACCTGAAGGTTGAGTTCTTGCACTGGAAGCCGATAATGATCTAGACTCAACTTTCAGAGCTTCCTACTCCTCATCGTTTTTCATTGGTAGGGTCTCATGTAACTTCCTGTGTGAAAATTCCTCCTTGAACTTCACATATTGACTCACCACAGTCCTCCATTGTGCTGGAATGAAAATCATGTAAGCCTGTGGAGTCTCGTTGTATCCCACAAACATACCCTTTGTCCTCTTCTCCTCAAGTTCATGGATGTAGAATGGATAACCAAATATGAGTAAATTTCCTACCTTTGGATTTATGATGTAGGAGCATTGCTATCACATCAAGAAAAGAAGACGTGGAAGCAGAGTCGACACTTCAATGCATTGAAAAAGCCAAAACTGACTCTTAACCAGCTTGGTAGCGGTGTATAGATCTTTTTGAATCTCTCGTTAATTAATTAGTTGTATGTAAATTCGGGCCACCATTTTGAATTGATAGATTATTGTAAATCCTTACACGACTGTAATATATTATAGGTGTAGGATATTAGCCCGTATGAGTCATTAGGTTGCATTAATTAAGCTGAGTAGGTAACCGCTGGAGTAGAAGGTGATAGAATTTAGATAGGAGGAATAAGAGCGAGGAATCTCTCGGTCCTTAGATAAGTTTTCTAATTGTAATGATCGTAAGAGATAGAGGTGTAATCATGTTTTTTTCTGGAATGAATAGAACAGAGGAAGTTGATCCAATTGTACAGTGTTGATATTGTTTACAAGTTTACTGTTGTTATGAATTTTGCAGATGTATGATGTTCATGGTGAATGGATGAATTTATGAAAGATTGAATAAGCTTCAATTATTTCTCTTCTATAAGTTATGCAAGGAGTGCATATTGAACGCAAGGAGTGCATGTGAGAGAGTCGTGTTCGACTCGAAGCTCAGAAGAGATAGCGTGGAACTTTTGTATGCAGATTTCTCATATTAAGCGCAAGGAGTGTGTAGGTGAAGTCTTTGACTTGGAGAAATAACTTGGGTTTCTCTCGCAAGAAAGTGTAGAGATCGGTTGCAAGGAGTGCACAGGACCAGAAATCGAATAAGTGTCGAAGAAATCTTTCAGAAGAAGAATTTTTGAATGTTGGGCAAGGTGAAGGGTGAAGATCTGTCCAAGAGGAGCTGAATTATTTCATACCATTGATTTAAGGAGAACACGTGTCAACAGATTGGGAGTTACGGGTAAATTGCAATTGGGTTTCAATTGAGAATTGAGATTGTCGAAACCCGAAGACCTGAAGGAGATCTGAACCATCTAATCTAGAAGGATACATGGTGATAGATTATGAACTCCGAAGAAATCACTTCGAAAATTTCAGATTGAGACTTGAAACTCCCAAAGCCCGGAGAGCCAGAGGGACGAAATAAACGTCGACCATTGGATAGTTCGAAGTAAATTATAGACGTCTGATTCATGAGGACACAAGGCAATAATCCATGCATTTTGGAGGAAAGCAAAGGTTGAAAGTCGAAACTCCCGAAGTCCGAATCAAAAAATAAATCACAGTAGTTGATTTAGAAGGGTTAAATATGATCCGTAGATTTGAAAAGGACAGATCTGAGCCATCCGTTCAGAAGCACCGTCGAGATTGTGAGATCGACAGTTATGAAGGATTGCAGGGATGGAAAGTGCTCGCAATTTAAAAAATTGAGAGTGGGTTGCAATAGAAATTGTGGTATTGCAAGTTGGACGTGTGGCGTTTGGTAGTGAATTGCGAGGAGAAAAGTGGATTGATCCCAAACCACTTTCGACTGTGCCCGCAATTGTGTGTGGACATAACCTGAGGTCACATGAGGGAAGGAGCTAACGGAGGAGGAGCTATCACCTAAACATTAATCGCCTGGTATTGCGAAGGGAGAGGTCGCACGTGTCGTAGAACTTGCACGAAAAGACTGAAGATACTTATGGTTATTTACAAGCGAGACCATTAAGGTTTCAGAGAGCTAATTCAGCTCCGAGAATTGAAGATCCTTGACCGGGAGGTCACGTAGCCCAAGGAGAAGGGGGGGGGTTGGCATCAAGTGGTATCAGAGCCTGAAAAAGTTTTAAGTTGTATTCTGTGTATCAGAAATAATTGAAATAATGGCACCAAGGATTCGTGTAGATCCACCTATGGAAAACTGTGTTGTGGGAAGAGAAATGAGAGAGCTTCACGCAAGGTTGGAAGCGATGGAAGCAATGCAAACAAGAACACTTGTTGTTGAAGATGTCAGTGATGAAGAAAGTGAAGAAGTAGAAGTTGAAGAAGCTACTGGGGAAGATGCGGCTGAAGAACACTTACTGAAAGTTGTTGTGAAGTTGGGAGCTAGAGCAAAGATGGACATCCCAGTGTATGAAGGTAATTTGGATGTCAAAGATCTATTGGACTAGATAAGGTCCATGGATAAGTATTTGGACTATGAATATGTCAATGAAGGAAGGAAGGTGAGACATGTTGTCACCAGATTAAAAGGACCTGCAGCACTGTGGTGGGATGAAATGCAGGAATAGAGAAGGAGCAAAGGTAAACAAAAGATAAATAATTGGGATAGAATGGTAGCCAAACTAAAGGCCAAATTCATACCTAAGGATTACCAGAAAAACCTGTTCAGAAAGTTGCAGAACCTGAGATAGAGGGTTATGACAGTGAAAGAGTACACAGACGAATTTTATAGACTAAATATTAGGACTGGACAAAGAGAGAGGGATGATGAAAAAGTTGCTAGGTATAAAAATGGCTTGAGATATGAAATCCAAGATGAGATCAACATGATGACTGTGAGGATAGTGGAAGATGCTTATCATATTGGATTGAAGGCAGAAGAAAAGTTGGCCATGAACCAGAGTCAGCGAAGCAGAAGTAGAGGCTCAAATAGAGGTAAGGGAATTGTCTATGATAAGGCACCAAAAACCAAGGATGAGATTGAGAAATCATATACTCACATTGAAAGAGGAGGAAGTTCCTGAAGAAGACCATTTGGTGGGAGAAATTATTTTCCTAGAGGAAGAGGAAGATGTAGAGGAGGTGGAGTTAAATGTTATGCATGTGGAAAGACAGGACACATGTCTTGAGAATTCCCTAATAGGAAGAAAGGAGGAGGAAGAGAAGTACACATTTATGAGGCCTAGAAGGATGTGGAAGCAAAGGCATTAGAAGGAGGACAGAACCTTATGATGAGGAAAATTCTTCTAAATCCAAAGAAAGAAATAGAAGATTCAGTTCAGTGAACAAAGTTGTTCAGGACTTCTTGTAAAACAAAGGACAAAGTTTACAAGATGATTATATACAGTGGGAGCACTGATAATTTAGTATCTACAGAAATGGTGGAGAAACTTGAGCTGGAGACAACTGCACACCCAAGTCCATATAAAGTTTCGTGGTTGCAGAAAGAACATCAAGTAATGGTAAGTCAACAATGCAAAGTTGAATTTAAAATAGGAGGCTATAAAGATGAGATTCAGTGTGATGTAATTCCCATGGATGTTTGTCATATTTTGTTGGGGAGACCATGGAAGTTTGATAGGAATTTCATTCATGATGGGAGGAAGAACACTTATACTCTGGCAAAAAAATGGTAGAACCCACATGTTACTGCCAATAGAAGAGAAAAAAGAAAAGGAAGAAGCCATCACAAGAATACTTCTCATGAGTGGGAAGGTACTCTTGAAGGAGATAAGGAAATATCAAGAAATGCAATTTGTTATAGTGAGGAAGCCGAGAGTTATCCTTACTAATACTTCTATGAATGATTTACCTGAATAAATCCAAGAATTGTTAGAGAATTTTGCTGACATAGTAGTGGATGAGTTGCCTCAATCATTACCACCCATTAGGAGTATTAGCCACCATATTGACTTGATCCCAGGAGCCAGTTTACCAAATAAAGCAGCGTATAGGCCAACACCTAGAGAGAATGAATAAGTTAAGAATCAAGTTCAGGAGTTGTTGGATAAATTTTTAGTCACAGAAAGTCTAAGCCCATGTGTAGTGTCAACTCTATTGAGTCCAAAGAAGGATGGGGGGTGGAGAATGTGTACAGATTCTAGACCCTTCAACAAGATTACGATCAGGTATAGATTTCCTTTACCCAGGATGGATGATTTGATGGATTGTTTGAGTGGAGCAAGTTGTTTTTCAAAAATAGACTTGAAGAGTGGATATCATCAGATAACAATGAGAGAGGGAGATGAATGGAACACATCATTCAAGACAAATGAAGGTTTGTTTGAATGGCTAGTCATGCCATTTGGATTGACAAATGCTCCAAGCACATTTATGAGGTTGATGAATGAATTATTGAAGGAATTCATAGGTAAATTTTTCATTGTATATCTGGATGATATATTAGTTTTCAGCAAAACAAAGGAAGAACATTTGAAGCACTTGACATTAGTGATGAGGAGATTGCAACAAGAAAAGTTGTTAATAAACTTGAAGAAAAGTTATTTTATGAAGACATAACTCATATATTTGGGCTTTGTGATCTCTTCAAATGAATTCAAAGATGGATCCGGAGAAGGTGAGAGCAATCAAAGAATGGCCATCACCAAGAAGCATATTTGAGGTGAGAATGTTTCATGGATTGGCAAGTTTTTATAGAAAGTTTATCATAAATTTTAGTGGTATATGTGCACCCATGCTGGATACTTTGAAGAAGAAACATAAGTCTTTTAATTAGACAGAGGAGGCTGAGAAAAGCTTCAAGGTGTTGAAAAATAAGATAACAGAACAACCAATCTTGGTTTTACCCAATTTTGGAAAAACATTTCAAGTGAGGTGTGATGCAAGTGGAATACCATTGGAGCCGTTTTGAGTCAAGATAATAGGCCAGTTACTTATTTTAGTGAAAAATTGAATGACACTAAAGATAAATATTCTACATATGACAAGGAGTTTTATGCAATGATTCAAGCTTTGAAGAAATGGAGACATTATTCAATTCCAAAAGAGTTTGTCTTGTATAGTGATAATCAAGCTTTGCAATTTATTACTAGGCAAGAGAAGTTGAATCAGAGGCATGCTAAGTGGATAGAATTCATGCAGAATTTTAGTTTTGTCATTAAATATTTCTAGAAATGCTAGTAAAGTTGTAGATGCTTTGAGCAGAAGAAGTTTGGTTGTACAGGAATTCCAAGTGAAGACCTTAGGGTTTGAGTACCTTAAGGAAATGTATCAGGAAGATCCGGATTTTAAGGAGGCTCATGAAGCTTATGAAAATAATTTGTTGAGGGATAACAACTGATGGGCAGAATATTTGATCCATGATGGATTGTTGTTTAAAGGAAGTCGATTGTGCATACCAAGATGCTCAATGAGAGATAATTTATTAAAAGATAAACATAGTGGAGGTTTAGTCAGGCATTTTGGTCATGACAAAACATTTGCACAAATGAGTAGCTTGTATTATTGGCCAGGTATGAGGGCATATGTGAAGAAATTTGTAGATCGGTGTAATATTTGTCAACATGCAAAAGGAAAGAGACAAAACGTTGGTTTGCATCAACCATTGCCTATTCCAGAAAGGCCTTGGGACGTAATTAGTATGGATTTTGTATTGGGATTACCTAGAACCCATAAGAGAAGTGATTCCATATTTGTTGTGGTTGATAGATTTTCTAAGATGGCACATTTCATACCATGCCAGAAGACAAATGATGCTACACACATAGCCAATGTGTTTTTCAAAGAAATTGTGAGATTACATGGATTGCCAAAAAGTATAGTTTCAGACAGGGACATTAAGTTTGTAGGACACTTTTGGAGGACTCTATGGAAGAGGCTGGGAACTAATGTATCTTTTAGTTCAGCATATCACCCTCAGACAGACGAACAGACTAAAGTGGTGAATAGGAGTCTGGGAAATTTTTTAAGGAGTTTAGTCACTAAACAAGGTCGTCAATGGGATCAGATTCTGGCACAGGCAGAATTTGCATTTAACAATTCAGTTAATAGAAGCACTGGAAAAATTCCATTTCAGATAGTATATGGAATACAACCAAGAGGGATTGCAGTATTAAGAGATTTGAAACAAGATTAATTCAAGAGCAATGGAGCAAAAGATATTTCTACAAAAATGCAAAGACTTCATGATCAAGTTAGGAGGCATATACAGGATAGTAAACAAAAGTACATGGACATAGTTGATCAGAAAAGAAGGGAAGTTCAATTTGAAGTGGGAGATGAAGTTTTATCTCATTTGAGAAAGGAGAGGTTTCCAAGAGGAACATATAATAAGTTGAAGATGAAGAAGATAGGACCATGCAAGATCCTTAGAAAATTTGAAGCAAATGCTTATGAGATCGAGTTGTCAAACAATGTTGGGATATCACTGATATTCAATGTTGTTGATTTGTATCCTTATAATAGAGATGACACTGGAGAATTGAATGATCAGGAAGAGATTCAATGGGAAGAATAGATGCCCACAGTAGAAAAACCTCAGGTGGAGAAAATATTAGAATAGAGAGTTGGAAGGAAAACCAGAAGAAAGATGCATCCTGGATATTTGGTAAAGTGGAAGGATCACCTTGTGGAAGATTCAAGTTGGGTAACTGAACCTGATATTTTGAAGCATGGTAAAATAGTGCGAGAGCTCATGGACATGAGTCGATGAATATTTTGGCCAGAGGAGTATGATGTAGGAGCATCGCTATCACATCAAGAAAAGAAGACGTGGAAGCAGAGTTGACACTTCAACGCATTGAAAGAGCCAAAATCGACTCTTAACCAGCATGGTAGCGGTGTAGAGATATTTTTGAATCTCTCGTTAATTAATTAGTTGTATCTAATGTCAGACCACCGTTTTGAATTGACGGATTATTGTAAATCCTTACATGACTGTAATATATTACAAGCGTAGGATATTAGCTTGTATGAGTCATTAGGTTGCACTAATTAAGCTGAGTAGGTAACCGCTGGAATAGAAGGTGATAGAATTTAGATAGGAAGAAGAAGAACGAGGAAGCTCTGGGTCCTTAGATAAGTTTTCTAATTGTAATGATGGTAAAAGATAGAGGTGTAATCATATTTTTTATGGAATGAATAAAAAAGAGGAAGTTGATCCAATTGTATAGTGTTGATACTGTTTACAAGTTTACTGTTGTTATGAATTTTGTGGATGTATAATGTTCATGGTGAATGGATGAATTTATGAAGAATTGAATAAGTTTCAATTGTTATAAAAACAGGACCGTGGAGCAATAAAATAAAACAAATGAAGAAACAAAACACAGAAGATACACAATACAATAGAGACATAGATTTACGTGGTTCACCCAGTGTGGGCTACGTTCACTAGAGAAATTGCCAGGTCCTTCCTTTATTATTATCCAACATATGAAGAGATACAACCTACAGCAAACTCATTGTAACTTCATCTTCTTTCTCTCACAGTCTCCTATCTCATAATACAATATTCACCATCCACCATAGCAACAATACATTTCCCTCATAAAAGAGGGTTGCCTTCTAGGGAAAAAGACCCTAACATAATCTCTATCATTAGATCTGCGACCTTATAATGAACGGTCCAGATTTACAATGAAATTACAATATACATTTACACGACATTTTTTCCTTCTGGGGCTTCACCCTCGAACCCTCGCCGGGGGCCCGCTTGCCCCAAAACACCCCAACCGGGGGGATTGCCCCCCCCCCCCCCCGGACCCTGTAGAGGGGGTACCCCCCCTCTGCACTCCCCCGCGTGGAAGAGTGTACATACTTCTGGGGTGTAAATACTTCATGGGGTATAAACATGACTGAAAGTAAAAGACCTCTGAATCAGGA
>JZKD02S1995936.1:46322-60553 GCA_000966675.3 Picea glauca
TTTAACAATTGGTATTAGAGCGAGTTCCTTTTATTTAAAGGTAGATCTGTAAGCTTAAACATGACAAGTCATGAAGGGACTTCAGCCAATAAGCCTCCTTTGTTTGATGGAACAAATTTTGCCTTCTGGAAGGTTAGAATGAGAACATACATAATGGCCTTAGGTGTTGATGTTTGGGATGTAGTAGAAACTAGATATATAAAGCCTGTTGTGCTATCTTCTAAAGATGATAAGTTAGAATTTAGTTTCAATGCAAAGGCAATGAATGCTATCTTGAATGGACTTGTTGAAGCTAAGTTTGTAAAGGTGATGCATCTTGAATCTGCCAAAGCAATGTGGGGTAAACTTATTAGCAGTTATGAAGGAAATGAGAAGGTAAAAGATGCCAAACTTCAAAATATAGATTGAAATTTTAACAACTAAAGATGAATGAAGATGAAACAGTTAGCAAGTATTTTTTAAGATTTGAAGAACTTGCGAATGCCATGAAGGGTCTTGGTGAGAGGTTTGAAGAATCATTTTTAAGTTCAGAAGATTTTAAGATCTATGCTTGATAAATTTAATCCAAAAGTCTCTACAATAGAATAACTAAATGATCTTAAAACTCTTTCCATTGATCAACTCCTAGGAACTCTAACTGCATATGAAATGAGAATTAGCAAAGATAAATCCATTACTAGAGAAGCATCTTTTAAAGTAGACAAGAATATTGATTCAGAACTAGATGATATTGAGGCAAAATTTGTGAGAAGGTTAAAGAAAGGATCAGACAAATACCAAGGCAAGCTGCCCTTCAAATGATTTAACTGTGGTAAAATAGGTCATTTTGCATCTAAGTGTCCTCACAAGAAAAAGGACCAGAATTCTGATGATGAAAAGAAATACAAATTTAAGAAATATAGTAAAAAGAAAAGTTTGTGTGCAAACAATGATGACTCCTCAGAAGACATAGATAGTGATTCATCCTGTGAAGACAAAGTGAATGATTTTATGCTTATGGATATGGGATATCTTGATGATAAACAGACAGGAGGTGACATGGATGATGAAAAAGTTGTGGTGGATATGGAAGGTGAATTAATCAGTGCTTTGGAAGAAATTTGTCGACTCAGATTTAAGAAGAGAAAACAAAAACAGTTGTTGATGCAGTTTGAAATGATTGATAAAAAACCTGATGAAGACTTTGCCTTACTAAAAGTGGAGTTAGAAGAGGCAAAGAAAATAGAGGACATTTTGAAACAACAACTATCAGAGAAGAAAGTGAGATGTGAAGCTTTGGAAGAAGAAATAGTAAAAACCAGAAAAGAGATGGAGAAGTTTAAGGCATTGTCTCACCAAAATTTGTCAAGTATTAAAGCCTCAGAAGTATTAACCTCCATTATAAATCAGCAAAGGAATCCAAAGTTGAAAGCTGGCTTAGGTTATGAAGAAGGATCAAGTAGTGATCAGCCAAGTATTACAGAATCCATCAAGTTTGTCAAATCTACAATCATTGACAACAACCACTGTGCAGAAACAAAGAAATAAAATCAGCCACCAAGAAGGAATGAAAGAAAAAGTACCAAAACCGAATGTGTAGATCAAAGAAATTATCAGCATGGAAGAAATCAACCCGCTCAAAGAAGATAGTTTTTTTTCCAAGTACAAAGGATTTTTCTATGGATATTGTTTTTTTTTTTTTCTAACTTTGGCCACAAAGATATAACTTGTTCTTTAAGATTTAGATATGAGCAATCAAGATACTCAAGGAATAATTATCTGCCACAACAAAGATCGAGACATCCCAGCAACAAACAACCACAGACTATAAATCATGTGATGGATGGGAAAAGGACGCAGGTGAAACATAACAATTGTTATGATCTGTTATTCAGTGAACCAGAATGTTACATCTGCCATAATTATAGACATAAAGCTGCAGATTGTCGCTTAAGGAATTATAAGCCATATTTGAATCCTACTACTAAAAATTTCAAGGTTTGGAAGAAGAAAGAAGATGACAAGTGTGGACTAGTGTTATCAGCCCAAAGACAAAAGAATCCCTGGTATATTGACAGTGGATGTTCCAAACATATGACTGGAGACAAAAGTAAGTTTCTAACTCTAAGTGAAAGCAAATCAGGGAATGTAACTTTTGGAAACGATGCACCAGGAAAAATAAAAGGTAAAGGAATAGTAAGTTTGAGTAATGGCAAAGGAAAAGCTCAAGATGTGTTGTTTGCAGACAGTCTGAAACATTATCTACTAAGTGTCAGTCAATTTTGTGACAGAGGATGTGAATTTGTTTTTACCTCTAAAGATTGTAAAATAAAGTCTGTGAATTTAGGACAGTTGGTTGCAAAAGGAATAAGAACATAAAACAATGTCTATGTGTTAAAAGAAGAAAAAGAAGAATGCCACTTAAGCAAGTATGATGAAAGTTGGCTATGGCATAGGAGACTTGGACACCTAAATCTTGATCATATAATCAAGCTTAGAAACAATGGGGCAGTAAAAGATCTTCCAAATATATCAAATCCATATGATTTTGTTTGTAAACCTTACCAAATAGGAAAGCTTACTCAGACGCAGTTCAAATCTAAAAACTTTCCTTCAACAGAAAAACCTCTCCAGTTAGTACATATGGATTTATGTGGACCATAAATAAAAGAAGGTACATGAAAAGAAAACTATTTTATGTTTATTATTGATGATTATTCTAGACTAACATGGGTTGCCTTTTTGAAGGAAAAATATGAAGCATTTGAAAAATTCAAAGTGTTTAAGGCTCTGACTGAGAACCAAACAAGAAAAAGATTGAAGGCAGTAAGGTATGATAGAGGAGGAGAGTTTAGTTCATGGAACTTCAAAGAGTTATGTGATAAACATGGGATCAAAAGAGAGTGCACTATTCCAAGGACTCCACATCAAAATGGAGTAGTTGAGAGGCAGAATAGATCAGTTCAGCAGATGGCAAGATCAATGATGAATGAAAGGAATATTGCTCAGACATAATGGGTAGAAGCAATCCATACAGTTGTTCATATTCTTAACAAATCTCATCTCAGGCCACACAGTGACAAGACTCTGTATGAACTATGGTTTGGAAGACTTGCTTCAATCAATCATTTTAAAGTCTTTGGGAGTAAATTTTATATCAAGAATAATGATGAAAATATTGCCAAATATGATGACAGGGTTGATGAAGGTGTCTTCTTAGGTTATGCTACAAACAGTAAAGGATACAGATGATACAATAAGAGGTTGCATAAATTGGTTGATTGTATCGACATAAAAGTTGATGAAGAAATCATTGTCTGAAATGTAAGCAGTGTTGAACCAAGCACAGAAGATATAGTTGAAGATGAAGATGAACAAGTCCAAGGATTAGAAAGACAAGAATCTGAATCAGATGAAGATACAAATACTCAGGCTGACACAAATCGGCAGAAAGAAACAAAACCACCTCTCAGAATTGTTAGAAAGAATCATCCTGAAAATCAGATAATTGGAGATATAAATAAAGGAGTTCGGACAAGAAGGAAATTGATTAAAGACTCAGAACAATCTCATGTTGATTTTCTATCTATAATTGAACCTAAAAATTTTGATGAAGCTAGCAAGAATGATGATTGGATTAGAGATATGAATGAAGAGCTTGATCAGATTGAAAAGAACAATACTTGGGAGCTTGTTTCTAGACCTGAAGATAAGAATGTAATAGGTTCCAAACGGGTGTTCAAGAATAAAATGAATGAAAAAGGACAAGTTGTTAGGAATAAATCCAGATTGGTCCATAAAGGGTATGCACAAATTGAAGGACTAGATTTTAATGAAACCTTTGCACCAGTGGAAATATTGGAAGCCATCAGAATGTTTCTTGTATATTCATGTCATAAGAACTTTAAATTTTATCAGATGGATGTTAAGTCAACATTTCTTAATGGAGATCTAGAGGAAGAAGTATATATGGAGAAACCTAAAGGATTCTCATTGACAGATAATCCTGACTATGTCTGCAAGATGAAGAAGGCTTTATATGGACTGAAACAAGCACCACGAGCTTGGTATTATAGACTGGACAATTTTTTACAAGACAAAGGGTTCAAGAAAGGTATTGTTGATAGCAATCTCTACATTAAGTCTAAAGGTGATGATATACTAGTTGTTTTGGTTTATGTAAATGACATTATTTTTTAATGTACTAATGATTCCTCTATCCAGTGGTTTGCTAATTCTATGCAAACATAGTTTGAGATGTCCATGATAGGAGAACTATCATATTTTCTTGGTTTACAAGTAAATCAGAGTTCTGCATGAATTTTTATCTCTCAAGAAAAATGTTTGAAAGAGATGTTGAAGAATTTTTAGATGGAAGATTCTTCCCCTATTAGTACATCTATGGTGGTTGGTTGCAAGTTCAGTAAAGATGATATTTCACCTGATGTTGATCAAAGAACATATCGATCAATGATAGGTAGTCTTCTATACATTACAGCATCTCATCCTGATATAATGTAAGTTGTTGGAATGGTAGGTCGTTATCATTCTGCTCCTAAGCAAAGTCATTTAGTAGCTGTCAAAAGGATATTCAAATACTTGAAGGGCACAATGACTTATGGTCTGTGGTATCCTAAAAATTATAATTTTCAGTTAACTGCTTATTCAGATGTTGATTAGGAAAATTGTGTGGATGAGAGAAAGAGCACCAGTGGAGGTGCATTTTTCCTGGGTGACCCATTAGTAGCATGGCTTAGTAAGAAGCAGGGGTCTATTTCCTTATCAAATACAGAGGCAGAGTACATTGTTGTTGCTACTTGTTGCACTCAGATTTTATGGATGATCCAAACTCTTGCAGATTTGAAGGTAAATTATACTGATCCGATTTCAATTCACTGTGATAACACCAGTGCCATTAGTGTCTCCAAGAATCCTTTTCTTCATTCCAAGACTAAGAATATACCAATAAAATACCATTTTCTCAAAGAACAAGTTACAAACAGAGTTGTTCAATTGAATTATATTCCTTCCACAGAACATATAGTTGATATCTTTACTAAATTGTTAGCAGCGACACCTTTTGGATATCTTCATTAGAAGTTGGAGGTTATAACTTCTTACGTCTAATATGTTCACCTTGTCAGGGGGAGTATGTGCTTGTCGCATATCTGATACCTTCGATATGTACTGCAACAGCTCAAGGGGAGCGTGTTTCTTCTTTGACATTGATGTCAAAGAGGGATAAAAAGTGTGGTAAGACTGCTACAGTGGTATGGTTGGATGTCCAGGCAGAATAGTGCAGTTCTTCAGTTTCTTCAAGGTTGCCATCAATGCCAAAGGGGGAGATTGTTAACATATTTACAGACAGAAGGCAGAGTATGCTTGTTTTTCATTGATGGCAATATCAAAACGACGAGAGAATACTTGTTTCCCAATGATAGCAAGATCAACAGCGCAGCGATGATGGCAAGGAAAGAACATAAGTGTAATCTCAAGAGGAGGAGCAACAGTGATCATTGGATCACCCATCCTGAATTTTCGATGACCTTCATATCTGAATTCGGAAAGGAGGAGCATGCAGAAGAGGAGAAAAAATCTCAGACGTTGGATCTGAGCACCGCGGATCAACAACCATCAGATCATGTATAACTACAAAGAGGATAAGGATGAGCCATCCTCCAACTCCATGAAATACGAAGTCATGAAATGATCTGGACCTTCGATCCAAGAAGGACATGTGGCGAGAGATCAACATTTCACTAACTGAAGGGTCAAAGGAAGGAGGTGCTCTAACCTCCAAAGTCACGAAATGCAAAATCGCGACATGATCTGAGACGTCGGGTCGAGGAGAGATCTGGACCGTTGATTGTCCAGGGAGACGAGACGCGAAGTCGTGAAACACGAAATCATGATTTGATCACAGTTGTCAATCAAAGGGAAAGCGTGGACCATTGATCTAGCACGACGAAGAATGAAGTTTGAGTTTTTGAAGAAGAGATCTGGACCGTTAAATCTCCAAGGATCGTGGGTCGTCGATCTGGAGTATTTTGGAGTTTTGTGAGTTGGGAGTCTCAAGGAAACTCATATCAGAAACTCGTGATACAATCCTGGTCATTGGAGCCATAAGACATGTGGCGAGCGATTGGCATTTTGTTAACTTGCACATTGGAGGAGTCAAAGGAATGTGACACAGGAACTCGCGATATGTGAAGTCATGATGAGATCTGAGCCATTAGATCAAAGAAAATTTCTGGACCATTGATATGACAAGCGAAGCGCTTGAATGTTTGGCCTGTGGTCATAGCCAAGGTCACATCGTCGAAGGATGAAGGGAGGAGCTAGCACACTGCTAAGCTCAATTTTGGAGATCACGACTTGGGAGAGTTGAGACACCTATACCAAGATCCCCGAAGTCGCGAGTCATGAAGCACCTTCTGGATAAGCGCTTAGTCACAACTAGTGTTCATATGAGAGGAAGGAGCTAACCCAGCTAAGATCCATTTCAGATATCGCGACATGGGAGAGTCGAGATGTCTCATCATAAGATTTATGAAATGCGAAATCACTTTATGTTTAGCGTTCGATCACAGCCAGTGGGCATATAGGATAAACACGAGTCCCTACGGGTGTAATCCAATGGTGTTGATTAATCGGGAATTTGATCGAAGGGCTATTGTTTCACCTCATGGTTAATTGTTCAGTTATGATTCAGTTAGCATAACTGAATCATGGTTCTTGGACATTTGGCAATTCAGTTGCTGAGGCGTTTCCTTGGAGATTCGAGGTGTAACTGAATGGGTGGGAGAGCATAAATGAGATATGCAGTGACTATGTGAGGTTGGTTGTTCCAATGAAAAAATTAGTTGAACTATAAGAAAGGTAAAATTACAGTTTGCACGGTGTGAGATCAAACTCAGAGATGAGAAACAGAAGCTGAACAAAACATAAAAGGTGAAGAGAGCAGAATGAACACATGCCAAAGAGCACAAGAGGAACAAAGAAAGAACAGATAGAAAGAGACAGCAAGTCAAGCCAAGTATGAACAAAGCAAAAGAATAGTGAAGCAAAGAAGATTTGTAGAACATAGAAGAAATGGTAAGAATTGATATATATGTATTGTTGGTTATTCAATCATGTATTTATAACTAGGGAGGTAGGGTAGTGCTAGGGAGGACTGTAGTCCTCTGTTATTCAAGTTGGTGCTTGAACACTGGAAGTTGAAGATTTCATCTAGTTGTGGCTAGAAAACAGGGTGGTAGGGTGGTGCTTGGGAAAACACAAAGATTTTTTGTATGCAAGTCGGTGCTTGTATAAGTGGAAGTAGGTGCCTCCATCCAGTTGGTGCTAGAACACTCAGGGAGTTGATGCTTCCTTCTAGTGGGTGCTAGAGAAATCAAAGAGTTGGTGCTCTCAGCAAGTTGCAGCTTGTAAAACATAGGTGGTAGCCTCATTTTGAGTTGGTGCTCAAAGATAGATGATGTACAGAACATAAAAGACTGCCTATCATTCGAAGAAGAAGAGGATTTCTCCCTTTATGGGTTTCCTCATGAAAAATTGTCTCTGTGTATATCTTATGTGTGACTGATGTTCATTATTTATGTTGTTCATATCTTGTATAATATTGATGGTCACTTGGAAGAGATTAAAAATTGTTTGAATAGTCATATAATTTAAGCACGGTAACAACTGATTCACACCCCCACCACCCCCCCATCTCATTTGTCTTATTAATTTCAACCGGTAAAACATTTCAGGTGAGGTGTGATGCAAGTGGAATACCATTTGAGAAGTTTTGAGTCAAGATAATAGGCCAGTTGCTTATTTTAGAGAAAAATTGAATGACACTGAGGAGAAATATTCTACATATGACAAGGAGTTTTATGCAGTGATTAGAGCTTTGAAGAAATGGAGACATTATTTAATTCCAAAAGAGTTTGTCTTGTATAGTGATAATCAAGCTTTGCAATTTATTACTAGGCAAGAGAAGTTGAATCAGAGGCATGCTACATGGGTAGAATTCATGCAGAATTTTACTTTTGTCATTAAACATATTTCTGGAAGTGCTAATAAAGTTGCATATGCTTTGAGCGGGAGAAGTTTGGTTGTACAGGAATTCCAAGTGAAGACCTTAGGGTTTGAGTACCTTAAGGAAATGTATCAGGAAGATCCATATTTTAAGGAGGCTTATGAAGGATATGAAAATCCTTTGTTGAGGGATAACAACTTATGGTCGGAATATTTGATCCAAGATGGATTGTTGTTTAAAGGAAGTCGATTGTGCATACCAAGATGCTCAAAAACATAGTGGAGATTTAGCCATACATTTTGGTCATGACAAAACATTTGAACAACTGAGTAGTTTGTATTATTGGCAAGGTATGAGGGCAGATGTAAAGAAATTTCTAGATCGGTGTAAGATTTGTCAACATGCAAAAGGAAAGTGGCAAAACACTAGTTTGTATCAGCCATTGCCTATTCCAGAAAGGCCTTGGGATGCAATTAGTATGGATTTTCTTTTGGGATTACCTAGAACCCATAATGGAAGTGATTCCATATTTGTTGTGGTCGATAGATTTTCTAATATGGCACATTTCATACTATGCCAGAAGACAAATGATGCTACACACATAGCCAATGTGTTTTTCAGAGAAATTGTAAGATTACATGGATTGCCCAAAAGTATAGTTTCAGACAGGGACACTAAGTTTGTAGGACACTTTTGGAGGACTCTATGGAAGAGGTTGGGAACTAATTTATCTTTTAGTTCATCATATCACCCTTAGACAGAAGGACAGAATGAACTGGTGAATAGGAGTCTGGGAAATTTTTCAAGGAGTTTAGTCACTGAATAAGGTCGCCAGTGGGATCAAATTCTAGCACAGATAGAATTTGCATTTAACAAGTCATCTAATAGAAGCAGTGGAAAAATTCCATTTGAGATAGTATATGGAAGACAACCAAGAGGGATTTCAGAATTGATAGAGTTGAAACAAGATGAATTCAGGAGCACTGGAGCAGAAGATTTTGCTACAGAAATACAAAGACTTCATGATCAAGTTAGGAGGCAGATACAGGATAGTAATCAAAATTTTAAGGACAGAATTGATCAGAAAATAAGGGAAGTTCAATTTGAAGTGGGAGATGAAGTTTTAGCTCATTTGAGAAAGGAGAGGTTTCCAAGAGGAACATATAATAAGTTGAATATGAAGAAGATAGTAACATGCAAGATCCTTAGAAAATTTGCAGCAAATGCTTATGAGATCGAGTTGTTGGACAATGTTGGGATATCACCGATATTCAACATTGCAGATTTGTATCCTTATAACAGAGATGACACATGAGAATTAGATGATCAAGAAGAGATTCAATGGAAAGAACAAATGCCCACAGTAGAAAAACCTCGGATGGAGAAAATATTAGAACAGAGATTTGGAAGGAAAACCAGAAGAAGATGCACCTTGAATATTTGGTAAAGTTGAAGGATCACCCTGTGGAAGATTCAAGTTGGGTAATTGAACCTGATATTTTGAAGCATGGTAAAACAGTGCGAGAGCTCATGGACAGGATTCCATGAATATTTTGGCCAGAGGATTATGATACAGGAGCATCGCTATCACATCAAGAAAAGCAGGTGTGGAAGCATAGTCGACACTTCAACGCATTGAAAGAGCCAAAACCGACTCTTAACCAGCTTGGTAGCGGTGTAGAGATCTTTTTGAATCTCTCGTTAATTAATTAGTTGTATGTAAAGTCGGGACATCGTTTTGAATTGATGGATTATTGCAAATCCTTACATGACTGTAATATATTACAGGTGTAGGATATTATCCCGTATGAGTCATTAGGTTTCATTAATTAAGCTTAGTAGGTAACCGCTGGAGTAGAAGGTGATAGAATTTAGATAGGAGGAAGAAGAGAGAGGAAGCTATGTGTCCTTAGATAAGTTTTCTAATTGTAATGACTGTAAGAGATAGAGGTGTAATCATGTTTTTTTCTGGAATGAATAGAACAGAGGAAGTTGATCCAATTGTACAGTGTTGAAACTTGATACTGTTTACAAGTTTACTGTTGTTATGAATTTTGTGGATGTATGATGTTCATGGTAAATGGATGAATTTATGAAGAATTGAATAAGTTTCAATTGTTTCTCTTATGTAATTTATGCAAGGAGTTCATATTGAACACAAGGAGTGTGTGCGAGAGAGTCTTGCTCGACTCGAAGCTCAGAAGAGATAGCATGGAACTTTTGTACGCAGAGTGTGCATATTAAGCGCAAGGAGTGCGTAGGCTAAGTCTTTGACTTGGAGAAATAACTCGGGTTTTTCTTGCAAGAAAGTGTAGAGGTCGGTTGTAAGGAGTGCATAGGACCAGAAATCGACTAAGTGTCGAAGAAATGTTTCAGAAGAAGAATTTGCAAAGGTTGGGCAAGGTGAAGGGTGAAGATCTATCCAAGAGGAGATGAATTATTTTAGACCGTTGATTTAAGGAGAACACGTGTCAACAGATTGGGAGCTCTGGGTAAATTGCAATTGGGTTTCAATTGAGAATTGAGATTGCCGAAACCAGAAGACTCGAAGGAGATCTAAACCGTCTAATCCAAAAGGATACGTGGCGATAGATTATGAACTCCAGAGAAATCACTTTGAGATTTTCAGATTGAGACTTGAAAGTCCTGAAGCCCAGAGATATGGAGGGCCAAAATAAATGTCAATCGTTGGATAATCCAAAGTAAATTATAGTCATCCAATTCTGGAGGACATGCGACAAGAATCCATGCATTTCGAGGGAAAGAAAAGATTGAAAGTCAAAACTCCCGAAGTCTTAATCATGAAATAAATCACAGTCGTTGATTTAGAAGGGTTAAATATGATCCATAGATTTGAAAAGGACAGATATAAGCCATTCGTTCAGAAGCACTGTCAATATTGTGAGATCGACGGTTACGAAGGATTGCGGGGATGGAAAGTGCTCGAAATTTAAAAACTTGAGAGTGGGCCTCAATAGAAACCATGGTATTACAAGTTGGACGCATGGCATTTGGTAGTGAATTGCGGGGAGAAAAGTGGATTGATCCCAAACCACTTTCGACCACACCCGCAATTGTGTGTGGACATAAATCGAGGTGATATGAGGGAAGGAGCTAATGGAGGAGGAGTTAGCGCCTGAACACTAATCGCACGGTAGTGCGAAGGGAGAGGTCGTGAGTGTCATAGAAATTGCGCCGAAAGACTGAAGAGACATGTGGTTATTTACAACCGAGACCATTAAGGTTTCAGAGAGCTAATTCAACTCCGAGAATTGAAGATCATTGACCGGGAGGTCGTGCAGCCCAAGGAAAAGGGGCGTTGGCATCAAGTGGTATCAGAGCCTGAAAAAGTTCGAAGTTAAAAAGTTTGAAGTTGTATTTTGTGTATTAGAAATAATTGAAATAATGCCGCCAAGGATTTGTGTAGATCCACCTATGGAAAACTGTGTTGTGGGAAGAGAAATGAGAGAGATTCACACAAGGTTGGAAGTGATGGAAGCAATGCAAAGAAGAACATCTGATGTTGAAGACGTCGGTGATGAAGAAAGAGAAGAAGTAGAAGTTGAAGAAGCTACATGGGAAGATGCGGCTGAAGAACACTTATTGAAAGTTGTTGTGAAGTTGGGAGCTAGAGAAAAGATGGATGTCCCAATGTATGAAGGTAATTTGGATTCCGAATAGCTATTGGACTGGATAAGGTCCATGGATAAGTATTTTGACTATGAAGATGTCGATGAAGGAAGGAAGGTGAGACATGTTGTCACCAGATTAAAAGGACATGCAACACTGTGGTGGGATGAACTGCAAGCAGAGAGAAGGAACAAAGGTAAACAAAAGATAAATAATTGGGATAGAATGGTATCCAAACTGAAGGCTAAATTCATACCTAAGGATTACCAGATAAACCTGTTCAAAAAGTTGCAGAACCTGAGACAGAGGGGTATGATAGTGAAAGAGTACACAGAAGAATTTTATAGACTGAATATTAGGACTGGACAAAGAAGAGGGATGATGAAAAAGTTGTTAATGTTTATGCCATTATTATAGTTCTTTGCATTTCAATAGATAAGAGAAACATAAGAACAAGATCACTGAGAAATACACATTCACAAGAGACACAACATTTATCCTGGGNTGTAAGCTTAAACATGACAAGTCATGAAGGGACTTCAGCCAATAAGCCTCCTCTGTTTGATGGAACAAATTTTGCCTTCTGGAAGGTTAGAATGAGAACATACATAATGGCCTTAGGTGTTGATGTTTGGGATGTTGTAGAAACTGGATATATAAAGCCTGTTGTGCTATCTTCTAAAGATGATAAGTTAGAATTTAGTTTCAATGCAAAGGCAATGATTTCTATCTTGAATGGACTTGTGAAGCTAAGTTTGTAAAGGTGATGCATCTTGAATCTGCCAAAGCAATGTGGGATAAACTTTTTAGTAGTTATGAAGGAAATGAGAAGGTAAAAGATGCCAAACTTCAAACATATAGATTGAAATTTGAACAACTAAAGATGAATGAAGATGAAACAGTTAGCAAGTATTTTTTAAGATTTGAAGAACTTGTGAATGCCATGAAGGGTCTTGGTGAGAGGTTTGAAGAATCATTTTTAAGTTCAGAAGATTTTAAGATCTATGCTTGATAAATTTAATCCAAAAGTCTCTGCAATAGAAGAACTAAATGATCTTAAAACTCTGTCCATTGATCAACTCCTAGGAACTCTAACTACATATGAAATGAGAATTATCAAAGATAAATCCATTACTAGAGAAGCATCTTTTAAAGTAGACAAGAATATTGATTCAGAACTAGATGATATTGAGGCAAAATTTGTGAGAAGTTTAAAGAAAGGATCAGACAAATACCAAGGCAAGCTACCCTTCAAATGACTTAACTGTGGTAAAATAGGTCATTTTGCATCTAAGTGTCCTCAAAAGAAAAAGGACCAGAACTCTAATGATGAAAAGAAATAAAATTTAAGAAATATAGTAAAAAGAAAAGTGTGTGCGCAAACAATGATGACTCCTCAGAAGACATAGATAGTGATTCATCCTGTGAAGACAAAGTGAATGATTTTATGCTTATGGATATGGGATATCTTGATGATAAACACACAGGAGGTGACATGGATGATGAAGAAGTTGTGGTGGATATGGAAGGTGAATTAATCAGTGCTTTGGAAGAAATTTACCGACTCAGATTTAAGAAGAGAAAACAAAAACAGTTGTTGATGCAGTTTGAAATGATTGGTAAAAAACCTGATGAAGACTTTGCCTTACTAAAAGTGGAGTTATAAGAGGCAAAGAAAATAGAGGACATTTTGAAACAAAAACTATCAGAGAAGAAAGTGAGATGTGAAACTTTGGAAGAAGAAATAGTAAAAACCAAAAAAGAGATGGAGAAGTTTAAGGCATTGTATCACCAAAATTTGTCAAGTTAAGCCTCAGAAGTATTAACCTTCATTATAAATCAGCAAAGGAATCCAAAGTTGAAAGTTGGCTTAGGTTATGAAGAAGGATCAAGTAGTGATAAGCCAAGTATTACAGAATCCATCAAGTTTGTCAAATCTACAATCATTGACAACAACCACTCTGCAGAAACAAAGAAATAAAATCAGCCACCAAGAAGGAATGAAAGAAAAAGTACCAAAACCGAATGTGTAGATCAAAGAAATTATCAGCATGGAAGAAATTGACCCGCTCAAAGAAGATAGTTTTTTTCCAAGTACAAAGGATTTTTCTATGGATATTGTTTTTTTTTGTTCTAACTTTGGCCACAAAGCTATAACTTGTTCTTTAAGATTTAGATATGAGAAATCAAGATACTCAAGGAATAATTATCTGCCACAACAAAGATCGAGACATCCAATCAACAAACAACCATAGACTATAAATCATGTGATGGTTGGGAAAAGGACGCAGGTGAAACATAACAACTATTATGAGCATAACAATCGTTATGATCTGTTATTCAGTGAACCAGAATGTTACGTCTGCCATAATTATAGACATAAAGCTGCAGATTGTCGCTTAAGGAATTATAAGCCATATTTGAATCCTACTGCTAAAAATTTCAAGGTTTGGAAGAAGAAAGAAGATGACAAGTGTGGACTAGTGTTATCAGTCCAAAGACAAAAGAATCCCTGGTATATTGACAGTGGATGTTCCAAACATATGACTGGAGACAAAAGTAAGTTTCTAACTCTAAGTGAAAGAAAATCAGGGAA
>JZKD02S1995947.1:6706-19381 GCA_000966675.3 Picea glauca
GTTATGTGGAGGTGATTATCCTATTATTTAAGGAGTTATTTTGTAACTTATCTATCTTGGAATTATGCTCCATTCTCACATTTTGTACATGGTGTATACTTTTGTTCTAGTGTGATATTTTAAGTATTTGGTTCATTTCAATTATGAGAAATGATAATTTAGTGAAAAAAATTGCAACACAATCCTCTAATCTAATTGTCACATGCAATTTTATTTTCATTTAGTACAACAAAACAATCTTCCAGGAATCTAGCAAAATGGGTTAATGGGTATGTTCAGTCAAAACAAATTTTCAAATTATTCAATTACATGAAACATTCCACAAACCCATAAGCTCTCAATATTTCTTGACATGAACAAGTCCTTTCCATATTTGAAAATAATGAATTTCTCAACATTATAAATTACATGGAATATATTTTAACAAAGTATCATTTTTACTCTGCCATAGAGGATAATTATTAAACCCTGAGATTCAAACAATTCAATATGATGAGGCAAAGAAGGGATATTATAGTTATGGATGTCATCAAAAATAATCATGAAAAGGACTCAAAATATCAACTAGATCAGAAACCAACATAGGAGTACATGAATGAGACTATATTTTTTATCAGGTGTTGATTTGATGACAATATTGGTTGATTAAAAATTGTTGCAAAGGAATCTAAGCAGCCAGTTTAGATTAACACTTCCCTAAGTTGCTTTCATTGAAGAGAAAAATCTGAGTTGTTGGTTGCACAAACCATTTCCCAACCTACATAACAAGAGAATGTTATTATTATCTATTATATAGTTTGGGAAAAACTCTTGCTCTAGATGACTGAATTTTCAATATGAAATAAGACTACAAGAAAAATAAAGACAAAAATTAAAACTAATCCCAAGTGAACCATGCTAAGCTAATGTTAAATCGAACTAAATTGGTTGTCATAAACTTATGCAAGTGCCAATTTTGTCTTGAAGTATCCATTTGGTGTCCATTCAATCAAATAGTATAGCCTTATTCTTAAGAGATAAGAAGTTTGTGATTATCCACAATATTCCCTTTGACATGAGACTTAGTGTCGTTAATTATTATGATATTTGGATCCCCTAGACACATTGTCTTGTTCCCACAATTAGAATCAATCAATTGAAACAATTGGAACAAAAAAAATATAATTCCATTCATGGTCAAAAGATACATGCACATTACCAATCCTTTGTCATAAAAATATGATTCAAAATTATTAACATTTCACCCCAAAGTATGTGTTTCCTCTTATTATTGATGATAATGATGTCAAGCATTAATATAATTATATTTCCCCGGATGGGGTGACACGCGGCGGCTCCTCGACACCTGGCTCAGCACTAAGCCATAGCATAAATGTTGATGGCCACCACCCACCCACCCTGCATTTACGATGGTAGACAGCCATAACAGCATATATACAGTGGAGGGACACCTCCCTCATGCGAACACTCTCGCTCACAACGCACTCAGCATGAGAGGGTTTATGGATAGCCAGGTGAATCCGGCCTTCGGCAATTTGTTTTTTCGAGTGCCTGGATAGAGTTGGTATGCTCTCACTTCGGCTCTCCCCATCGTCTGGGAGCTCTGATGCAGCTCTATTTCCTTCTCGTCCCGGCTTACTCTAATATCGCTGCATCCTCACTGTATTGTTATATATTCCTTGGCAATTATGACCAGGAAGAGGGGCAGGCCTCGCCGTGGCTCGGCCTGGTACACCCACAAGGCTCAGCGGCAAAGGAAGGAGAAGTTGGAGCGCGCTCTATCGTTGGCAACCTCCATTCTTCGAAAGAAGGCGCAAGCTGACCAATTGGCTCTGCATGCCATCATTACGGAGACTGGGGCTGGATGCAGCAGTGAAACCACGGCAATTAAGTCTGGAAACAGGCCGGAGGATGGTGTTGCGGATGCGTTTCCCACCTGTTACGTGGAAGAAATACTGTTCATGGAGGATTTGGTGACCACCCCGGAACCCCAAGCCATGGAGGCGAACTACCAGGATGGTAGCAATCCTAAAATTGATCTGGCATATGACATCCCTGGGTGCATTGTCGAGGAAATTCCATGGCCGGGTGACTACAGCCCCACTAGCCATGCCTTGCAGGCAACGGTCGAGGAAGAAACACGGGACAAAGCCAAAGCCGAAGAGAACGCGAACGAGAATAGCCCAGTGAAGAAGGAGGAAGCGGCTGGTACAGAGCTGATGGAGCTCGAAGACGAATATGGAGCGACTGTGGAAAGGAGGGACGTAATCTTCAACGACGCGGGTAATGGCTTGCATGGTACTTTCCTCCGTGCAGAGCATCTGGCTCTAGTGTTCGAACTCCGAGGCCACATGGCAGACCTGGAGCACAGAGCCCTTCTCATGGGCCAGCGTCTAGACCTGCTCATTGATGCGTACTCCAATGCTCCAGCAAAGAGGAAGTGCCCTCTCTGTGCGCAGGCATTCACCATCCCAGTTGGGTCCACATGGCATACAAGCAAGGGCGATGGGTCACCGGGTATCTAGATCTTCTATGCTATTTTGTTTCTTTGTTTTATCATGCTACTGTTACATGTTCACTTGGACTATAGCCATATGTCCTGGTTTCCTCCAGGCAGGACAGATGTTATTTTGTTTCTTTGTTTTATCATGCTATTGGTACATGTTCTCCAAACCATGCTGGTTTCCGGTAAACGGCAGCATTTTTGGTGGCTCAGACCTATATCTCTGTATATTTTGTCAAGGTTTCTCCGATAACTTAATATAGCAGGTTCCACCTTTTTTACTTAAAAAAAAAAAAATTATATAATTATATTTAACCTTGTGAGAGGCAAGAGGAAATCCATATGGAAATTATTGAAATTAAGAAACTTTGGTAAGGTGCAAGTTGCAATCTGAGATTACAGCCTAGATGGATTGACTCCCCCATCATAAATCAAAGATAAAATTATAAATCATAAATGAATTAAATGACTAAATCATGATTTCTGATGATTTAAATTTTGGCATCATGGGAAAGTCCATGAAATTGATATCCTCGGGTTCCCAAGAGTGTTCTAAGTAGAAAAACCATAAATTCCACTTTCTTGAGCTTACACATTTCATAGAATAAGAGTGAAATGAAATGAAAAAGAAGAGTATGTATCTTGTCTCTCTACTAGATAAGTTATCCATTCAAAAAATGAGACATATAATCCGGAAAACAAAATAAAAAATCTCATGAGTAAGAGGGATCAAATAGAAGATATTTCAAACTAACCCAAAACAATGTTTATCTTTCCTAATTATGAATAGAAGGAGTTTTGGTTAAAGGAATGTTGACATATAGAGTGTGAGGCCCAATATATTGAGGAATTATAGCTACAAGAAATTCACATCTCGAACCTTATTATCATGGCTAAAATTAAAACAATGTTGAAAACTCGAAATTTAGTATCTTAGAAGTTTCATGGAGATTTTCCACCGAGATATTCACAACCCTTAAGCACTTGAATGGATTCAACATTGAGATAAGTGTGTAGTACTCGGCCATGATAAAAACCAGGTTACTTAAGAATATAACCAGAATGAGTGACTTAAAATCAACGAATCCATGATAAAAATATACTTTACAAGAAAATAATCAGGTCTAAAATCCTCATGATTGATGGGACTAGGATTATATTTTCAATCAGCCACAGAACTAGTGAATAGAATGATTGATTCTCTAGAAATTTATTGAATTATATATGAGTAGAAAAAATTAAATACTAGTGTTGTCCACAATGTCAAAACATGTTTCTAGACAATGTGAAAGAATATCTCGTGTTGTTGTGTATGAGATGAAACTTGGATCAAGAAAGATGTAAGATAAACGATAAAATTATCCTTGAAAAAATAATTGAATAGAGCATAAGATATGTGCATCTAAATTCCAAAATCAAAACTAAAGGTAACAAAATAAACTAACTCAAAAGAAATAAAAATCATCTAAACTCAATATGCTAAGAAACATTTATACAAGAAATTATGTCAAATGAAAATAATATAAGAAAAGAGTCAATTGGAAAGAAACCATTTGAATAACTCCAAGACCATGATAAAATAATCATCCAAAGACATCACAAGGAATTGGAGTGGTTTGGATTTCAGATGGGTAGAAAATTAATACTCAAAACTTCCATTCACTATGTATGGGACAACAAGATCAAAATTTAAAAGAATCTCATTCAAGCAAACTTTTTCAATCAAAATCATGTGGATATGAATATGGGACAAACACAAGTGCCCATTTTCACTGCAAGAGGGATTGAATAGTATCATTTATAAAATATCCCACTTGTGACATGACCCAATGTTTGAAAAATGATATGAATAAAATCAGTGATCTGAAAATTACCCAACACAAAAAAAATTGAGAATGAAATGAAAGAAATTTTTCCATACAAAAATGGGTCTTGACCCATAAAATCCATTCGAGGAAGAAAAATTATCATCCAAACCTTCTTTTTCTTTCCACCTATTTTGTCAATTTCATGCATTGTTCAACCATCAATAAATAAAAGGAAACAAACAACTAATTAAAAACTAGTAAGAAAAGCTAACTTATGCAAAGGAAAGATACTAGCCTATTATATCCTACTCTTATTCTATGCTACAATGGCTGAAAAATGGGCTATGTAAAATCATAATGCTAATGTATCCATTCAAATAATCCCAAGCCTGTGAACACATGTTGATGACAATAGATTAGTAGAAAAACTTGGAATAAAGTTAGACTAAAAGTAGGAAAAATTAAATCATTAAAAGCTCTATTCACCATATTAAATATGTGACAGTGACAATTGATGGGAACATTAGCTGAATAATATTTCTCCAACCATTCTTCAATACTATCATAAATTATACCATGACTAACATAGAATTGATTGAGGGAGTTCATGGGAAAATAACATACCGAATGAGAACCATGCATAAAATATGTGTGAAGTGTACTTGGTGAGAGAACCTTTGTGTTGATAATACACATGTTAACTTCATAAGACAAGTCATGAGAACGAGGGTGTGACATAACCATAGGCATAGACCGAAGTTCCTCATCATCTTGGAAAGCCTCATGGGGCTCATACTTCAAGCAACCATCAACCTTAGATAAATTAGTGAACTCAAATGATATATATCGACTAGAACCCACCATTGTATAAGGTAAATCTTCAATAAAATGGTGGGATCCACTAACATGAACAATGTCAACTAAAAGGTTACTTGAACAAGAAGACTCTCTACTAATAAAAATTGAATATGAAATAGAAGCGGACATGGTCCGATATACATTTGCTACAACATTTCCTCCATCCCATGAAAAAGGTTGATAAGGCATAGTTGTACCAAGTTCATGGGAAGAGGCCTTATCCTCTTTATCTTCCATATGCACATTGCCACCATTATGTACTTCAAAAGGGGTCAGCCCTACTGATTTTATTTGAATAGGACAATGGGTTTATTCCTACAAAATCAAACCATTAAAGAGATCAAGGTACAAATAATAATAAGTGGAATAATTAAGAGAATTGAAAGCCTCACTTGAACAAGAGATATTTTCAAAAAGTGACTCCCTGAATGGTATTTCCTCTTCCTTAATCATATTAGTGATTGATTGTGAATTGGTAGGCTCCACGCTAAGAATGGTTTCACAATCAACACATTCTTCATCAACATGGTTTTCTTCTTTCAAGAAAGAAGTGGATTGTTGTGGTAAAAGAGGTATGTCTTGTATATTAATTTATTCTCTTGAAGTGAAGTGATTGGCGTGGTTTTTTTACCCTACAAAATATGAGAATTTGAAATATATTTCATAACATACTCATGGTTATGAGAAGAAAATAACAAGAACTTTTAGAGAAAGAAGTTTCAATAAATGATCCTGAAATAATAGGAAAACAATATTGATCTAGCTTAGTTAAACTAGGAGAATTTATAACAACGGGACATTTCAAATCAAAAGGAACTAACTCCAAATTATCCATGGGTTGGGAAGGATTCATGTCATGAGTATCCATATTATCTTCATTAACAAAATGATCAGCATTCATGTCTTTCCCCATAACTTCCTCTTTCATTCCTCGTGATGGAAAAGATGACCTTAACGTTGAAATGATTTTGTTTGTTACAACAAATTTTTCCTCACCCCCTGGAACTTGCTTGGATGGCCTTTCCATTTCCCTATGCAGACTTGAAGTCCCCTTTTGTACCTTCCAGATCCAAAAAATAACATATTTCCACATATGCGTGCCCTTGCAGTTAGAAAACAAGCATATACGCAAGTTGCTCCACTACATCCCGTGTACATCGGGTTTTGTGCTCAAAATTAAAAATCATGTCAAGTTTCCATGTCATGTCACGAGATCCATTATCCTTGACCTTCCATATACTGGAAACGCTCTGAATCATCCCTTCAATTCCATTTGAAGGCTATAAATTGAGCCATATCCAAGCCTTGGAGGAGAGAATTCAATTTTGAGAGAAAAGACACTCTGGAGAAATTTCACTTCATAGTGTGTGGCAGGTTGAGGGTTCAAGCCCCACCGAACACTAGTTATTGTGTTATTATATTCGTTGGTTGGCTATAATATGTGGAATATATTTTTAATTCTCCACAAACATTCGTATGTGGTTGGAATATTTCGTTAGCCCCCACAACATGGCACATGGTTACATTGTATACCAATAAAACTATGGATCGAGGGCTTGGGCCCTCATCCCTTTTTGTCACCGACCAAACCTTTACCCAAGGTTAAATACAATTTCCAATGTATATGGTTAAGAAATAATTGTGTGGTGTATTGGTAAGAGAGGTTTGTGTAAGTTTATAGGAGGTCACGGTTTCAACCTCCGTTGACTCGTTCCGATCTCCATCCATTTTGATTTACTTGGTTTTACCCCTTTAAGACCAACATGAAGATATTCCACATCACCTCTATGAAAAGTCCTTATTCTTTTATCGAGAATAATATCTTCATGTAGCTCGTCTAAATAGTCTGGAGAAAAATCATCAACTCTTGGAACTAGAATAATTTCATCTTCATCCATAATCATAAGAGGCTCATAAATCATCAAATTCTCAACATTTACCACTTAACACATTTGCATGTAGGTTGGTATATCTAAACGGAAGGAATTAGTACCAATATTTTCTAAGATCTTGAATGGACCATATCGGATTAGCCTTAGCCTTTTACCTTCACCCTTCATTATGTCCTTGCTAATATGTAACTAATCATGATCATCAAATTCAAATTGATGATCAACCCGATGTTTGTCATGCCTCTCCTTGTGTTTAGCTTGGATTTTCTCGAACTGTTATTGTACTTATTGATGTACATGTTGGATCTTTTTAACAAACCTTTTAGCTTTATTTGTATCATCGTGTCCATCTTCTTTACTTGCTTCTCAAAAAGAAAATTCCATAGGGGATTTAGGAGAGTACCCCAAACACACTTCAAAAGGAGTTATCATAGTAGAAGAATGCATGGCATGATTATAGGCATGTTTTACATAAGGGAACTTCTCATCCCATAACTTAGGATGCTTGTTACAGTATCCTCAAAGTAGATGTACCATCATTCTATTTACCACTTGTGTCTTTCCATCTATCTACAGATGAACATTTATGCTCTTCTTTAACTTAGTTTCCATTAGCTCCCATAGATGAGACCAAAAAGTTCCCAAAAATCAAGAATCTTGATTTGATATAATAGATGTAGGCATCCCAAAATGAACCCATACATTAGCAAAGAACATATATGTTGTATGTTTAGTTGTCACATGTTTCTTGCATGGAATTAAAATACATATGTTACTGAATCTATCCAAAACAACATATAAATAATTGTGACATGTCTTGGACATCGGAAAACCCCCTACAAAATCCATGGAGATACTTTCCCATGGATGAGAAGGTAATGGAAGTGGAGTATATAATCCCAACTTTCTGTTTTTGGGATTACTTGTGGCACACATAACACACTCTTTTACATACTTGGAAATTAATTCATTCATTTGAGGCCAACAATAATATCTCTACAACTGGGATACTGTCTTACCAACCCCAAAATGACCAGAAATAAAAGATGTATGAGCTTCTCTAATTACATTGGCTCTTTCATCCATGGGTATACAAATATTTCCAAGATGATATAACAAATGTTCATGCATATAACAATCTGACTGCTAATTTCCATTATTTGATGCATCATATACATCGTTAAAATCATCATCCTTAGCATATTTTTCAACATAACTATCATGAGCTATGGGATTACTCCTTAGTATTGTGGATGAATTAATCACGGGTCTTGACAACAGGTTTGCAACCTTATTATGAATATGTTTCTTATACTTAATTACCAGATGAAACTGTTGTAAGAAAACCAACCACCTAAAATGTCGTGATTGTTGTAGCTTGGTTTGTGACTGCAAACATTGTAATAGATGACGATATGTATGAATTATTGTCTCCTTTCCCATTAAGTAATGCTTCCACTTCTTCACGCTTTGTACCAATGCATACAAATCCTTATCATATGTTGGATAGTTAATCACAACCTGAGTAAAAGTATCAAAATGATAACATATAGGCTTACCTCATTACATCAAGAATGCTCCCATGGAATATCCACTTGCATTGTTTTGAGTCTCAAATGGTTGTTGTAGATATAGTAGAGCCAAAACTAGTGTGTTTCTTATCTTTTCCTTTAATGTCTCAAAGGATTTTTGTTGCTTGCCTCCAGTATCTTACTTTTATTAAGAAGATCCTGAATTATGTGGTAGTAGTTGTCTTGGGCCAATTCACAATGACTTCTACCTTTGCAGGATCTATTTTTGGCTAACCATACCCTACAATGTAACCCAAATTTACCAGAGAAGTTTTTCCAAATTATAATTTAGACATTTTACATACAACTTCTCCTTCTTCAAGACTTCAAAGATTGTCTTGACATGCATTATATGATCTTCCCATATTCGACTAAAGATCAATATATCATCTAAGTAGACAATAACAACATCATTTATATAAGGCCTGAACACATCATTCATTACCCTCATAAATGTCGCAGGTGCATTGTATAACCCAAATAACATAACTAACCATTCGAACAACCCATCCTTTGTCCTAAAAGAAGTTTTACATCTATCACTTTCTACAATTTTGATCTGATGGTAACCACTTCTCAAGTCCAACTTAGTGAAATAAACAACATTATTTAATTGATCCAATAAATCATCAATTTTGGGAAGAGGATAATGTTTTTTTATTGTAATCTTGTTCAATGCTTGAAAGTCAATACACACCCTCCACGTGAGATCTTTCTTCGGAACTAATACAATAGGAAAAAAATATGGAGAGGATCTTGGTCTAATGATTCCTTTATCGAGCAAATGTTGAACCTACTTCTTTATTTATGCACTCTCAATCACTGATGACCTATACATACCAATGTTCGAAAGAGGAACATCCTGTTGTAAGTAGATTTCATGTTCCACCTCCATCTTAGGAGGAAACCCTGTATGTTCTTGAAATAAATCATCATAATTAGATATGATTTTAACCAACTCATGTTTAGGACCTATATCACAGCCTTATAAAGTATCAGATATATCTGTGTATTTATATTTCACTATCATGAGAACAAAAAATTTAATTGCATAGTCTCTTCATTTTCCGTGTACTCACTAGAGAAACATTAGTTTTTATTCGATGAGCTCTGACAATAAATTCAACCCCAAATTTGAAAAGGTGATATTTATTCTCTTCATGGTAAAATATTGTTTTCCTATCAAATAGATATGGACTACCCAATATAATGTCGCAAATGTCAAGAGGCACAACATCCAATTCTACCTCATAAAAGAACTTAGTTGTAATTGCAAATCTGATATTACACTATTTCGTCACCTGCAACTTAGCATCTTCACACACCCAACCTAATGGATATGGATTTTTATGAGGCATCATCTTTAAACCCAGCTTCTTAACAATTGCTTTAGATATTATGTTAACTTGAGATCCATTTTCAAGCAAAGTATCTACCTTTGTATGTTTGAATATAACCCTGACATGAAAAAGCTCGCTTCTTTTCTTTTGATCAGTAACACTTTCTAATTTAGTGTATTGAACTGAATAATTAGAATTGATAGTAGATATACATTTGCTTCCTATTTCCATGATCTTAGATTCATCTCGGGAATCTAATCCTAGATCATGTCGAGCTAATGCAACAATCTTCTTCTTCCCTTTATCCTTGAAATTCTTTGGTCATAATTCTTGATGTACCTTACAACATTGTGCTTCCTCATGCCCCTTTTTTCTTGCAGTGGGAACATGTATGCCTTCCTTCATCTTTCTTTATTGTAGTTGAATTTTTTCTCTTCCATTTTCCTTTTGATTTATTTTCAAACTTGTATGGCTTGTTATCTTCAACCACGTGCTTTCCCTTACTAGCCTCTAGATGTGTATCTTTTACTAACACTTTATCAATGTTGGTAGGGTTAAACATTAAGATAGTGTGTTAAAGATATGTGTGCATGCGCCCAATATACTTTAGAAGAGTTTCACAAGTATACAATGGAATTCCTAATGATAATTCCTTGTTTTTGAATTCATATGTATATGCTTGAATATGTTTTCCTTTACCCTACCTTAGATGTTTCCATTCTATAATTTTCATTTGTGTATAAGCTAATGGATGGAATTGTTTTTGCATGGCCTTAGTAAATTTATCCCAAGAAGAGATTAATTTACCCTTTTGAACAAGATCAACTTGCATCGTACTCTCCCACCATATCAAGGTTGTGCCACTTAGTCAAAGAGAATCTAATTGTATCTTTGCAGTGTCATCCATGATCTTTTGTACCCTACAATATACCTTTATTTTTTTGATCTAGTTGCCCAACCTTTCTGCATTCAATTCTCCATCATAGATTGGCAATTCAAACTTAACATCCAACTTTAATAAAAGACAAATTATGATTATGAGAATAATTGTTAGAGGGATTCTCTTGATGAGAAGAATGTTCACTTTCATCGGAGGAAGATGGCAAAGAAGTATCTGAAGGTCCACCACCTTCACCTCCTCCTTCCCCTTTTACCCAAGATTCTATGCTTGCGGGATTTTGAATTATTTGTTGCAAATAATCTATTATTTATCTCATCGAGTGATGTGTATCCATAACTTCTTCAGGATTCATGGGAGGATCTTCTACTTCCCTTCCTTCATAATTCATATTATGCTTACGAAGTCTCCTTTCAGTTTCAGACTTATAACTTGCAAGCTTTCCTTTACCAAGTTTGAGTTTGGCTCTTGTAATCATTCACTTGCAACACATGTCAAACCTAGCTCTGATACCAACTTGATCCGAAAAATCCTTAGATGTAGTTTAATATTTAATACATATAAACATCTACTTGAACTTCGAAAATAATAATGATCGCTCGAATGGTTTAAAATTACATGTGAACTAACTTATCTATCCAATACACTTTAATGATAAACAACTTGCAATATAACTGAGAGAAAATAGAACAACAACACTAAAATCACATACATAATTTTGATAATGTAGTTCACCCAATTTGGACTACGTCTTTGGTTCTGATTCCAATAGAGACCTCTTTATTAATTCTCAAATGATTGTGTTTTAAAATGACCTTTTTAAACATTGCTCAAACTTAGAAATAGAGTATGTTATCAAATTCCTTGTGAAATTTTGATAAAAATGAGTATAAATTTCATAAAATTCCATGTCGAAACCCCCATGAAAGGCTTTATGGTGCAGTCTCTATATATTTTAACCTTGTACAATTATTTACTACAAACATGTTTTCAATAAAATAACAGAAAAGATATAATGGAAAATACACACATTACACAGATATTTTCCCCTAGAAACCCAAACCAGGAAAACCAACATATTGTGTATTCATTCACATCATACATTGTTTAAAATAAAATATACATATAGGATAATGTAGTATCTAAAACCCTAATCCAATAACCCAGATTAGTCAACAACCCTAATTCCTTAACTGGAAATAGAAATACATCGATGAAAACCATGTGCTGAAAAACGGTTGATTAAGGTTGGTTGTCATTGACGTCAACCCTTGAAGAAAGCCCCGTAGCACAAAGGTTTGGGTAATGGACCCAAGATTGTTTTATGTAAATATGACTCATTATTTTTTTGTCATGGTTGATAAGAAGTAAATATGGATGAACTCCAAAGTGGTCCCCTTATGGTGAAATCCCTCATGGGAAGACGCTTTGCGGAGTAAGAGAACCCATGATTAATTATAGAATAATGAGATGAAGGACATTAAATTTGTAAGGGAAACTATCCCATATGGATATTTCTTTTCATTCCATTTCCGATGGTATGTAGAACGTCACATAACTCCTCACGGTTAGAGAGTTATAACCATGAGAAGTTAGAGACCCCAGGTTTGGGTAATGGACCCAAGTTTGTTTGATGGGTAACGGTATGATTTATGATATATTTTCAGATAATACTATTCTATATGGATATTAAATTTCATTCCATTTCTAGTGGTATGTGGAACGTCACATAAATCCTCACGGTTTGAGAGTTATGTCCTTACGAAGTTGGAGGACCCTCACATGTCATCTAGAAGCCCCAAAAG
>JZKD02S1995958.1:17426-36502 GCA_000966675.3 Picea glauca
CATTAAATATTTTTTGGATGCGAACCCCCTCACATTTTTGATACAGTCACAGAAAATATTAAATCAATAGCTGACTAGTTTATTAACGAGAATTTTTCCTACATTAGGGTTTATGGTTGTTCTATTCCCCCTCATGCACTCCCTAAATTCCTATCGAATAGATTGGTGTGTAGAGAGGTAGACCACCAGATAGTAAAAGGTGGCATTGGATTAGAGCTAAAGGCATCTCAGAAGAAGTCATGGCCAACTTTCCCTGTACATGTCAGGAAATTTTCATTACTGAATCTAGGCCATTTTAAAGTAGAGGTTGAATCACTAGAAGAAGTAAAATTGGTAGATATTTAACACATACAGAATGACCCCTATCAATTAATAAACAAACATTTGATGCATTGTAATTTAAAAGCCTATGAGCATAAAACATTTGTTTATGATGATGTATTTAAGGAGGTTAAATCCTGTGAATAGGTATTGAACAGAGTACAGGAATTGCCACCTGACACACATATTGGTTTCGCGTCATTCCAGATTCATAGGTGAAGTTGTTTACCTAAAAATTTGCAGGGAGAAGCTACGACCCCACCTCTAGAGTAGGAATGGCCTCCCCTAGGCTTTGAAACAAATATACAGGACAAAACAAATACTAAAGGTAAGATGAAGGATACTAGAATACCTTCACAAGATGCAGAAAATTCCAAGACAAAATAATCAGAGGCAGGGAAGGGAAAGAAGCTAGAAACATCCCCAAAAATCCCTAAGGATATTCCAGAAAAGCCAGGAGGAACAACATCGACAGAGCTTGGAAGTCTCGTTACTTCCTTGACTCCATTGCAGTCTGTTATCACCCTATAAGTTATAGGATCAACTGGTGACTGGAATATTATCTGTCTCTAGTATTTTTGTTGACAAATGATTTTTCATTCTGCAAATAATTTGAAAATGAAAAGGAAAAAGGAAAAGAAAGAAAAGAAAAAAGAAAAAGAAAAAAAGAAAAAAGAAAAAGAAAAGAAAAGAGGGCATAAAAGAATTTCAATAAAAGCCCCATGCAATAATAGTAACTTGGTCCATACCTTTCAAGCATGGCCAAGTTCTTTTTAAATTGATGTTGATAGGATTAGTGAATGAGTTTGGCTAAGAAGTTTAATCTTAGCCAAAGTATCTAGGTTATATTAGTGAATAAATTTGGCCAAACTGTATAATCTTTGTCAGATAGCCCCAGGGTAGAGAAATTTCTTAGCCCAATAGTCTAATCTGGGTTAATTGTCATAGGAAGCTAGGTTAGAATATAGGATAGTTTCTTTATTGCTTTATTTCAATAAAAACTAGCTGGATGTAAATGTTGCACCATGTTTCAAATGCTTAAAAGGTCGTTTGACTAACCCCTTGGTGGTGTTGACATGAAAAGCCTTGGAGAAAATCCGTGAAAAGAACTTATCCTAAGTTTCTGAGCGCATGTATTTTTCATGCCCTCACCTATGCTCCGTTCATATGTCAATGGTCCAGATGATTGCACCCAAATCTACGGTGGATAGATCATTCCAGACCCCCTCGACCGTGCTATCTTTAATGGAAAGGGGGGGGGGTCCAGAATTGATGATAAGACTCGTGCACATTTGGATGGCTCAGGTTTAAGCCCGCATATCTATGATCAATATTGGATTCTAGACCCCCCCATCCATTCTGCCTTTAATGGAGGGGGGAGTCTGAAATGTGTGATAAACGATGCACATAGATCTGCGGCCAAGAAGCAAGCACACAGATCAACGGCTCCAGGTGCTTTTTAGACCCCTTGACTGATCTGCTTTTAATTGGGGGGGGGGTATGGAATGGAGTCTTTCCTCTAGTGGGCCCCTATATATACATGGCATCGATCTATTTTTCCCCAGTCTCATAGCCTCCTACTGACTAACATACCTTCGTCACCTCTTGATTTCATCATCCACCTTTCCCGAAATAGTCACGTCCCATAAATGTTTCCAGTCCTTCCCCCTCATTCGCTTGTGGCAAGTCACCTCACCATGGTCTTTACCCCAATCAGTGACCTCTGTGTCACACATCCGTATCCCTCAGTCACAGTCACTTGCCATCTCACACTCTAAGTGATCCGTTGGCCATTTATTACAGGATGACCTATCCGTTAACCAACTAGCCTATCTCCCACACCCAATGGACACCCATTTACTCAAAACTACCCTTTTTCTTCCTATTTTCACCATTTACCCACTCATCGCACCAGAGAGATTTACACCATTTTATCTTCCATTACAGTCAGTTGCCCCAACCAGAAGCCACCCCACTAACGTTGTTTTTCTTGCAGGTATTGTTGCAGTAGTGGCACCAAAGTCCAAACAAGAAAAAGGAGAGGAGAATCCATTTCTCCGGCCTCCTATTGACCTTGACTGGATCCCACTGGTCGACAAAGACCGCTTAATTGCAGATACAAAGTTTGATTTTGATTTCGCAGACCTTCAGTCGTGGCTCAAGGTAGTTTTCCTAGACCAGAGTGACAAAATTGGACTCTGGGAGTCCAACTTACCTGTTTACCTTTTCCCTCAGATTCACCCTTTTCCAGAGTTCTCCCTCAAGTTCCAAGCCCACTACATTCCCGAGAAATGAGCCATTGTTTCCTCATCTAGAGATATTTTGTTCCTCATCATGCCCAAATCCATCAACGAAATGATACAAGTCCCCTGAGCTGACTCTGCATTAGCATTCAACCTGGAAATTCTCACAGAATTATACCAGAAGATGACCTTCCCCCAAAGAGCTCAAATATTTGAGCTTTTCCTCCCACCATCCGCTCAATTTCCCTCCACTAATCCCCCTTATCCTTCTTCAGTCATTTCAACCAAAGGAAACCAGATCATCTTGTCCCTGTGTGCCTTGATGGGATACTACTCAGATCAGTCGGCAGATGAACCCATTCTGGGATTTTTATCGATCTTCTCTACCGATGAGAAGCTCACTACCCAGTTTGAATTCAACATGTTTCTGGCGAATAATATTCATGAATAGTTTGTTAATTTTTCCATGGAGGGCATGTTCTGGTACTCTTCCATACTGACATATTTGTTCCTTTTCTTCCAAGCAGACAAATTTTTATTTTCTATGYAGAAGATGGATGGAGATGGTACACCCCAGGYAGTGATCGCATGGACCTCCTTGCTTAAGAACAACTCCATATATTTCAGTTTCAAGGAGTTCATCGATCAATTCTACCACTCAGTGGTGAGTATGCTTAGCGGCAGGCCCGAGCCTCGGATAAATGATGAAGTACAGAGGATCCTGCATCTTTCGGATCATACCAAGACGAGGGATTGGTATTTGTACCAAGATTACATCGAGATCAGAGTATACAGGTGCGAGTTGGAACCAAAGAAGCTACCCAGGTACATGCCTATCAGAATTTTTGCTTTGGAATATATAAGGCAGATAATAAATTCCGATGATATCCATTTTGTGTCACTGAAGAAAAAGAAATAGCTTAGAATCAAAGGGCAGATTCGCTCCTTCATTTGCAACAATCGTGGCATTGGGGAAGAAGCAAACAGGATGCCGAAGAAAATGAAGTTCTTCATGAGTTTCCCATGGCATTACGATCCATGTGGGATCGTCTCCGAGATGAGGGTGAAAAACAAGAAAATCCCATATGTCCATGAATCTAGGCCTAAAGTTGAGAAATTTGCAAACAATATGGGAGCCTAACACATTGGTCGAAGTAGAACAACAGGATCCCCCAGCCACTATATCACAAATAACCATGCCACAGGTCCCGAAAGAGAAAAGGCCTAGGAAAGATTTATCTCCACCTGTCACTGAGGTATCATCAGAAGAATTTTAGCTGCATACCAAGAGGCCTAAGACCATTTTAGTTCCTGGCCCGACCGGAGAAAAAGAAGCCCCGTCTACTACAGTGACCAAGGTTTATAAACCACCCCTCGGTGCAAGCCTCCAGCGTGTCATAACTTCAGCATTGCCGAAGAAATCTATAGATTCTCCATCGACCACCCAACCAGGCAAGGTAGGTCCGAAGATGAGTATCTTTGAAAAATATGAGCTGATCAAGAAAAGAAACCATACCTTCACCAGCAGTACTTGCACCCAATTCTGGAAACAGACACCGACTGCACAACATAGGTTGCTATCAACATTTGACACTAAGAAGGGCATAATGCATATGGCATTCCTCTAGACATAGGTACCAGATCCAAAGGTGATCACTAATTACAAAAGGGCCACCTTCGAATTATAGACAAAGGATGTGCATCCAGTCGATCAGATGGATCTACACAAACAGACAGGGGAAATGGTCTTTTATACGCTGGCGCATGCTTCCACTACTGCATCAAAATTGCAAGTTTCCCTGAACAATGTTCAAACACAACTAAAGCTAGAGAAGATATCCTCCTTTGCCAAGGACAATAGGATCAAGACTTTGGAGGAACTGGTCCTCAATATTGGTTACGATCCTTCGAATGAGAAAGCAGCTGAGGAGATGATTAAAAAGAAGAATGCTGGCATAGCCTCCTTAAGGAAACAATTGAAGCTCCCACCCACAAAGGATTCGCAGGAGAAGGAAATAGCAGAGAAAGAAGGAGAGAAAGATGAAATGCTCAAGTTACTCATGGAGCAGAATGCACAACTTAAGGAAATGGAAGATGGAATGGAGAAATTGGTGAAAGAGAAAGAGAAATTGAAGCCAATGGAAGTCGTTCCATTGAGTTCCATTCCAATTTTGGGAGTGAGCACAACATCAGTGACATAAGTCCCATCTGCGACTCCACTCACATCCCTGGAAAAAATAGCCGACCTGGCTAATTATATGGAAAAGATGAACCTGCAGGAAACAGAGATTAGGAGGATCAAAAAGGAGATTGAGAACCTTTAGGAACTCAAATATTCCTTTCAAAGCAGCCTCTCTAAGGAAAAGCAGCTGACAGATCAACTCAAACAAGAGTTACAACAGCTCCGGAAGCAAACAGTGGCAGGAAAAACTTTGGCCGAGGTTAAAGAAAGTGTATGGACAGACATATCCAAGTCCATGAACGAGATATGGCCCATGATACAGATCATGTTTGAGCATAATGAATTGGTGCAGAGAAGCAAATAGGCCATTGAGAAGATCAGATCAGAATTGGGACAGATGCAAACATAGGAACACGAGATCATCAAGTTCCTAAATTCTAAGACCAGGGAAGAGCTGGAAGAGTGGAAAATTGAAGATAGAACATAGACTATCCTTGAGGTCAAAATATTTTTGACCAAGAGAGGATTAATGATTTAGCTGGAAGAAAAGGTTCAGGCCATGGACCTAGGGTTACAAAGATTCTTTAGTAACATTGAGGCTCTACAGAAGAAAGGTCTTCCTGGTTTGAGGGTAATCAATGACAAATTGATGACACTCCCATACTACAAGAAGAGACTGGATGATGTTCCTAAGGATAGTTCAAAGTTTGCAAGAATTCAAGGCAGCATCACTAGCAAGGCGTTTCTAGATGCACTTCAGTGGGACATCAGTATTCAACATGAGATTCGATACATCTTCGTCACCAAACCTACCTTCACCAAGTACATCGAAATGGACGAAGTGTATCGAAGGCTACTCAAATTCAACGTGCCCAGTCATCTTCGATGAGAGGAACTCTGTGATCTGATCGAGTAGCAAATGAGTTGTCCTAGTCCAGTCATTTTTCCAGTCATATGAGGTTGTGCAGAGGCTTCATCAACATCCCACCCAGAAATCAACATGTAGTTACACCACATCATTAAGCAGTTCCTATATTTAGGAAATTTGCTAAGTTAGTTAGGATAAAAATAGATTTAGCACATCCTGGTCATTAATGACAGGATCGTTTGTCATTTTGATTTATAAATACTTGATCTTTTGAAGTATTGAGGGTTGTTGATCTTCACACCCAGCAGGCTATCAGACTATAATTTTTTTTAGGATATCTTCCATTAATAAAAAGAGGCACTTTTACAGGATTATTTCATGCATTCACTGGTGATGTTGTTCTTTCTAAGTTAAATGTTATTATCACTTTGTTATCATATTGTTTTCTAAATCTAATCTTTGGAAGTAACGAAAGTTGCAGGATTTATCTCATATACCATGTTTTTGACTCAAAAGATTTAAGTGTTTATCTACTCATTTTACAATAAAGAAATTCTTAATTGCTTCTTTGTTGTAATTGTCTTTCTCATCTTTTTTGCTATTCCTCATTTATGCTACTAAAGAATCYAGTGATTATATTATCTCGCCCTGTGAAAGGTTCCTTTGTTTTTTCTGGTTTGGATTTCATCTTTATGACACAGACCCCATAGCCCAATGAATGTGTAGACTATCTCAACCAACTCTACAACACTATGACACAAGATCGAATTATCTATTTAGCTAGCCGAATATTTAAAAGTTTTGAAGCATATCTGAATCAATATAGAGAGATCCCTCTCTGAAGTTGGAAGGGCTAGATACCAGCTTCAAAAGCAGTTGTATAAAGTTACCTCTCGTAGATTTCTTCTTCCTAACAATCTCTTGGAAATTTATAGAGCACTAGCATAGTGGCGACTCCACTGGGGAGGAACAGAACTAAAAGTTTATAACTTCACGTTTTATTTTCCTAGAAGAAACTTTGTTCCTGATATATTGCAAATTTGAAAAGAAAGTAATGTTTAGAGGTTGATTAAAATTTGTACATATTATTTTCAGACTCATAAAACTAAAAAGTTTATATATAAAAATCAAAAAAGAAATTTGTCTCCCGAGAAATTTTATACTCGATCTCATCCAGACCCAGAACCTGCGATAGTAACAGATAACCCAGAGCAGCTGCTCAAGAAAAAGATCGTAGTTGAAGGTTCAGTAAGTCATACTCCCTTTCATAAGTCCCTTTCCTATTTAGGAGAGTCTGTTACCTTTCAAAATGCTGACTTTGACACCCCTTCTGAATGAAGCCTGGTTAGGACAAGATCCGACAGTTTTGTGACTGAAGTCATTTTGGACCCAACCATTTTTCAATCCCGGACTCTTGAAATTCTATCTCTCGTTGCTAAACCTCAAACCACTCCCTCGGCACTAGCTAGTCCCTCCTTGTCCTCATCTTCCGTCACTACCTCGCCTATCATCTAGTTTGTTACCCCACCTCATCCACCTATCATGGTAGCTAGGTATGCTCCCTTGGTGTTGGCTGTGCATCTTCATGCTATGCCCCAAGACTACCAAATGAGACTCCCACAATTCGATGGAATAGGACCTCTGAATGCCCAACAACACATTGATAAAATGAATGATTATTTTGACCTGCATGAAGTAGATGAGGCTGACGTTCAAATGTGATTGTTTTCCCAAAGTTTGACAGGTGACGTTAAGAAATGGTATAAAGGTTTACGTTCTGCCTCAATCCTTGAACTTACCGCATTTCAAAGGAGTTTTCTAGATAGATGGGAGGTAAAGAAAAACCCTCTCCAAATATTGTCAGAATATGAGAATATTAGAAGAAAGCAAGGTGAGACAGTACAAGATTACTGCACTCGTTTCAATAACCTGTATAATACAATCCCAACCGAAATCAAACCTCAACAGGGTTTGGCATTGATAAAGTTCCTTGATGGTTTTGACACCGATATGTCATCGCAACTAAGGAAAAGAAATTCTACCACCCTGGAGGACATATAGAAAAGCATAATAAGCGTAAAGGCCAATTTGTTAGCAAAAAAGGCATGACGTAGGTCTGAGAGGAGAGTCACAATTAAAGAGGAACCTTCTACATCAACCTCGGATTCCAAACTAGATTCCTTGGCCATAGCAATGGAAAGAATGATGGAAAGACTTACTGTGTCAGAAAGAAATCCTCCAAGAGAAAACCCACTAGCTCCTCAAGTTCGGAATCCTAACTTTAGGACAAACACTCCTCAAATTAGACAGAGATATCCTAGGGATCAAAGAGAGCAGAGAGGTCCAGATCAATAGATCAGACCTCCCCTACAAGAAAATTATGCTGATGAAGGGGAGGAATTGATTGAGGAATTAGAGGATACTCACATAAATCTCATGGGCATTCACGATAATGAAGCTATTTTCCTCTCCCAAGAAGAGAAAGAACTTTTTCTTCTCAATCAAACAAAATTAAGTGAAGAAGTTGAAGATGTCGAACAACAGGCATTCTAAAATGCCATTTTGGACGTGCACCGACAGTATAATCTGCGGAGTAAAAATATAGAAGGGAGTTCCCCAAAAAAGACGATTGAAATGAAGAAGATAGTCGAAACCAAAAAATCCTCTGAACCATATGCCGAGAAGATTCCTGAAGAGAGCACTGCCGAAGTTCCCATGAAGAAAAACCTTACTATTATGAAAATATCGTTACAGCCCGATGTTTCACCTATTAATCCACCAGGTACTTCTGGCTAGAATAGTGTGTTGGACAAACCAAAATTGATGAGCCAAGGAATAGCTCCTACACCTTTTAGCCTCAAAGGGGCTTTAGCCAAAGTAAAAATTCCCATTCCTCTTTTTGAGTTGATGAACAAAGATGCTTATCATTCACAAGTGATTAAAGCGCTAACCATTGAAACTGATATAGGTACGAAATCCTTAACTGTTGGATCAACAAATCATTCAGATACTATGAACCTTATAGATGATCAACTTGAACTTTTGTTCGAACTTAAAGTAGATGGTCGAGACGATAATGGGGATGTTGCTCCTTTCTACATCAGTCTGAATATACATGACCTGATCTTGCATAATTCTATGCTTGATTTAGGTGCTTCCCACAACCTGATGCCTAAAGCAGTGATGGAGAAACTAGGATTGGAGGTCACCAAACCTTACAAGGATTTACACTCATTCGACTCTAGTAAAGTTAGGTGTGTTGGTTTGATCAAGAACCTATGTATCACCCTGGTTCAGATTCCTGCAAAGATGATGCAGGAGCATCTCTCCATATCAGCCAGCCAACCAACAATGTCAGCGCACATGCATTCAAATGCTAAAAGGGAGGCATAGCCTCATTTAATATTTAAATTGAATGTAATTTAAATGATTAATCTATTGAGATGGGAAGCCATGCTTTTATTCATGCGTTAGGTAGATCGGCCTTTATTGTAGATCGACTGAGATCTAGATCCGATTCTAGACTAGATACCCCATTCATTGTAATTGAATAGGGTAGGTGAGACCTGGAGGGAGGCACTCGATGAGCCCCTCAGGTAAAAGAGATTTTGATATCTCATTTTGAGTTAGACAATATAGAGAGATAGGAGATAGATAAGAGGAGAGCCAGACAGAGCTCGAGAACACTTTGTAAATACAGGCATTTGCCATTGTTTAATATAACAGAAGCAGTTTTTCCTGCATATCATTTTGAGTTATATGGATGTCTGTGTGTTCTTTGTATATGTTGTGAATGTATGTTAGGTTTATGCATTCTATAGGAGTTTGTGTGATTCAGTTGAGGTCTTTGAGGTTTCAGGCCATGAGGGCATGACAGAGGACTGCGGTCTCTGAATACCAGTGCACAGAGGATGCACTTCTAAACTCTGCGGAGTCAGACGAAGACGTGGTGTGGCACAGGAAATGAGATCAACAACTCAGGAAGAGAAAGACGTCAAGGTTTTTGAATACCTTGGAGGCAAGGCTATGTAGCAGAAATACAATTGCAGACAGAATTCTGCTATGAATTCTATAGAGCTCTGCCAAGTGGGCATCGAGCATATGCACGGGTTACATTGGAGGAAGAACTTTGTTGAGAGTTGAAGAAGAAGACAGAATCTCTGAGGATTTCTGCAAATCTTGGCCAAGTGAGCACTGAGCACAAGTGCAAGGACTGCACAAAGGACGGAACTCTGCTGAGAGTTGAGAAGGAGGAAGTAGAATCACCGAGGATTCTAAGAGCTCTGCTAGAAGAGCATTGAGAAAGTGCAAGAAGTGCACAAAGGAAGACAGAACCATTGAGGGTTCTATGGAAGAGAAGATACTCTGCGAGGAGGGCATCGAGGAAGTGTGTAGATAGGCACAGAGGTGAAGAGAACTCTTTGAGTTCTGGGTTTAAGAGAAGAATCCACTGAGGGATCTTTGAGGGGTTACTGAACACCTTGAGAGACTCAACAAGAGGTTTCTTAAGCAGGATAGCTAGAAGAGCATCTAAGTATTCTCCATTTGAGGGAGAGGAAGGAAAAAATTCCCCAAGGGGTCTGAGTGTTTATGGAAGCTCAGAAGAGATAGCACGTTGTGTGCATGAGAAGACTCTACAAGAGCGCAGACGTCGAAACCCTTTAAGGGTTCAATAAGAACAAGCTCATAAGGAACAACGTCGTGAAGAACACACAGTGAGGCTCAATATTGTAGAGTTCACAAAGGAAAGAGCTTAAGGGTTGAAGCCTTCGAGAACACGAAATCCTTCCAAGCCTGGGAAGAAAGGTGCAAAGGAGGCTCGGGGAAGAGCACATCAGCCGTCAGATCAGAAGGTAAAGAAATCTATACCGTCGAGGAATCCACGTCCAGGAGGAGCTCAGGAGGAGCCTACAAAAGAAGGAGACCGACAGTTGTTGGATCTCACATAGAAATGCCGTCAGTTGTTGGATCGGGAGGAGTTGCGCGGAGTTTATACTCTAGAGGAGGAGCACACAAGAAGAACAAGTCTGAGCCGTTAGATCTGAGCAAAGATCCCTATAGCTGTCAGATCTGCAGAAGCTACGAGGGATTTAAGTCCTCGTGAGCAGGAGAAGAAATCCTAACAAGGGGTGAAGCCATCGGGAAATCGTGATTCTCGAGGTCATAAGAACTTGGGCATCAATCGCCGTAAAATCTCGACGAGGATCTAGACCATTCGTTGACAGAGGGCACGTGGTGGAGATCATGTGAGTGTCAGTATATTTTCCATCGGGAAATCAGAGTTCTCGAGGGCATGAGAATCGGGACTTTGAAAGTCTCGAAATCCTGAGAGCTAATCTAAGCCATCCGTGTGAGGAGAGGCACGTGTCGCATGATCATTCATTCTGGAGATCCAAGGCACCAGGCATCGGGACGTGCAGGTCTTGAATTGGTGATAGGATCTGGACCGTCCATTGGAGAGGATGTGTGGCAGAGATCGAGATATCTCGTGAACTCGGGAGTTCGCAGGGTAAAGGCCCTAGTGTTGGGCATCCCAAGTCACAAATTCACGAGGTCACGAAGCAGCGAAGTGGCGAGAGGGAAGGTGTCGTCTATCTGAGCAGGACATGTGGTAGAGATTGAGATGATCTCATGAACTCGGGAGTTCGCAGAGTGAAAGCCCAAGTGTTGGGTGCTCCAAGTCACGAAGCGACGAAGTGGCGAGAGGACAGGAGCTGTCCATTTGGGAGGACGGGTGGCAGCAATCGAGCGCCACCAAGGGAAGTTTGACAAGAGGTCATTCATCGGAGATCGGGACATCGAAAATCCTGAATCAATGAAAGGATCTGGACCGTTCGCTGGCAGAAGACATGTAGCAGAGATCAAGTGCCATCAGCGTTTGATGCATCGGGAAATCGACATTCCCGTGGACGAAGAATCGGGGGAAATCCAGGTGAAAAACCCGATATAATTAGAGCCTTTCATTTTGAGGACGTGTGTTATAGGATCTCGAGGAGTCAGGAATCGACATATCGGAGTTTTCGGAGGCAAGAAACTCTTGCAGCTCAAAGTCGTGATTCGCGATATCTTGACGGAGGAGTCGTGTGGGCCCGATGACAGATAGTGGAAGACAGGTGTCAAAGGACTAGGTGTCGGAGTTACGAGAAGAGATCACAGTCGTATATCTCAGACAGGATGCATGTCAAGGATCCAGGAAGAGTCGGGGATCGACATATCGTGAATCCAAAGGGCATGTGCACTTTGACATTACAAACGCTGAAACACCAATGAGAGCCAAGACTACGGTCTTGTGGTAGCGGTCACGTGGACCAGGGCTTGTCCAGGAGAGCTAGCACCTAGGAGCCGAGATCTCATCACAAATTGGGGATTGGAGAGGGAAGTGATCCTCGACAACAGGAAGCAGAAAACCCCGAACCCCGATACTTGAGTTGGGGATAACCACAGTAAAGTGCCAAAGGCCGTGGGGAGGAATTAAAGGACCTGTGGATCCGAAATTTGCATAGTGATCCCTGAGGGGATCTAAAGATCCACTTCGGATCTGAAACAGGGAATTTTGGAACGATCCTGTGAGCAGGGGGTTAGGTTAAAAGACCCTGCAGGGTGATAGGAAGGACCTCTTTGCATCAAGTGGTATCAGAGATGAATTCTTGTCTGTATATTTCAGGCAAGAGGAGAACAGAGGAGGTAGAAGAAGATGGATCACTGGAGACTCTGTGAGGACATGTTTGGTAGGTAGGCAGCAGTCGAGAAGACAGTCAGGAGGACTGTAGGGTGAAGCTGGACACACTCGAGATGTGGAGTGAAAGCAGCAGGTCTGCCAGGGAGGCGGATAAACACAACAAGATGGCTATTGAAGGCCATAAGCATGTTGAAAGGAAGAAACCAGAGTTGATGAGCATAGCAGAAATGGATAAATATCTCACTGACATAAATCAAGAGATGGAGGAGCTCAAAATGAAGATACGACAGGGTAAAAAGATGAGATGGGTATATGAATGGCCCATGAAGACGACAAAGGTGAAATGGCCAGTCAGGGAGCTGATGGTCAAAAGTAAACAGAGGCTGTTAAGGAGATGGTTGAGGTATGTTGAAAACCTCAAACCCATAGAAGAGGAGGAATTGGTTTAGGTATGCGAACCCAAGACTGGGGAGAGTCTCAATGATTTGGAATCTGAAATGAGACCGGTTGATGATCTCAAAGACTGCCATGAAGGCAGAGAAGTAGAAGTTCCATTTTGCCATGAGTGCAACGAGTTGAGATCAGTTGAGGATCTCATAGACTATCATCAGGATAGCCAGGGAATTTCACATTGCCATCTAGGCAATGACAGGAGATCACTACGGGATCTCGAAGACTGCCAGGAGGGCAGCGAAAGAATCTTAGACTGCCAGGTGGGCAGAGATGAGCGTTTGAGAATATTTGAAAGTCTCATGGACTCAGAGGTGAGTTCAATTCAACAAGGAGTGTTGATGAAGATGGGATCGTTTGATCTCATAGTCTGCCAGGAGGGCAACAAGAACATCCCATATTGCCAGGTGGGCAGGGATGAACAAGTGAATTTTGATCAGCCAGAGGAGCTGACAGAGTAGATGAGACTGTTTGATAGTCTCATAAATTTAGAGAAGAATTTAGATCAACAGATACATATGACAGAAGAGGAGGAGTATCGGAATGATATTCTGATGATTGGGGGAATTGGGGTATTCCTACCATGTGCCTAGAAGGAGGAGGAAATTGGTGTTGCAGATAGTGCAGCAGTAGAATAGTCTCAGTGGATGATGACTGTCAGGGAAGAAGAAGAATTTGAGCAGGTGTGTGAGACTACCCAAGTACAAGAAGAATAAGATGAAAAGGAAGATGAGCATTCGACAGAATGTCTCAGTGATTTCAGCCAGTGCACTGATAGCACTGTAGCATTGGAGATGACAGCAGAAGAAGAAGAAGAAGACAAAGAAGATGGTCAGAATTATGAGGAATGGCTCAACATTTTTAGCCATGAAGCTGAAAAGAATGCAACAGAGGAGGTTGCAGAAGCAAAGGAAGAAGAAGCAGACAACATTTTTTTGGCTGATCTGTGGGATCAGATAGAATCCCTGGAAGAGAGGATAAAAGTGGAGGGCATGCACATCCAACAGGTGAAGTTGGAAATGGATGAGGAAGGCATGGGAGATCATGATGATCTACCCAATGACCAAAAATTTTTGTAGCTGAGGAGACTGCATGAATAGGACCAGCCATGGGAGCAGTTGGATGCAGTGATCGAGGAGATCATGGAGCTGATGATTTGATCAACAGACACTGCCAATAGGGAGAGGTTGAGAAAAAAGGAAGAAGCAGTAGCAACAGCAATGCAGAAGCAGTAGAATGGAGCAGATGGGAAGCTCTAGATATTTGTTTGGGATTCAGGAGGATTTCCAACAGCTCACAGGGGAAGCACATGAGTAGGAGCTCATGATTTTGCAGCTGAGGAGTATGATGCAGGAGCATCTCTCCATATCATCCAGCCAGCGAGCAACATTAGCGTGCATGCATTCAAATGCTAAAAGGGAGGCATAGCCTCATTTAATATTTGAATTGAATGTAATTTAAATTCTTAATATATTGAGCTAGGAAGCCATGCTTTTATGCATGCGTTAGGTAGATCGGCTTTTATTGTAGATCGACTGAGATCTAGATCTGATTCTGGACTAGACAACCCATTCATTGTAATTTAATAGGGTAGGTGAGACCTAGAGGGAAGTGCTCGGTGAGCCCCTCAGGTAAAAGATATTTTGATATCTCATTTTGAGTTAGACAAGACAGAGAGATAGGAGATAGAGAAGAGGAGAGCCAGAGAGAGCTCAAGAACACTTTGTAAATACAGGCATTTTCCATTGTTTAATATAACAGAAGAAGTTTTTCCTACATATCATTCTGAGTTATATGGATTTTTGTGTGTTCTGTGTATATGCTGTGAATGTATGTTAGGTTGATGCATTTTGTAGGAGTTTTTGTGATTCAGTTGAGGTCTTTGAGGTTTCATGCCATGAGGGCATGACAGAGGACTACGATCTCTGAATACTAGTATACAGAGGATGCACTTCTGAAATCTATGGATTCAGACGAAGATGTGCTGTGGCATAGGAACTGAGATCAAAAACTCAGGAAGAGGAAGAACTCAAGGTTGTTGAATACCTTGGAGGCAAGGCTGTGTAGCAGAAACAAAGTTGTAGACAGAATTTTGTTGTGAATTCTGTAGAGCTCTACCAGGTGGGCATCAAGCATATGCATGGGATGTGTTGGAGGAAGAACTCTGTTGAGAGTTGAAGAAGAACACATAAGCTCTGAGGAGTTCTACAAAGCTCGACCAAGTGGGCACTGAGCACAAGTGCAAGAAGTGCACAAAGGAAGGAACTCTTCTGAGAGTTGAGAAGGAGGAAGTAGAATCACTGAGGATTCTGAGAGATCTGCCAAGAGGGCATCGAGAAAATGCAAGGAGTGTACAAAGGAAGACAGAACCATTGAGAGTTCTTTGGAAGAGAAGATACTTCGCCAGGAGGGCATCTAGGAAGTGTGAAGATAGGCATAGAGGTGAAGAGAACTCTTTGAGCTCTAGGTTTAAGAGAAGAATCCATTGAGGGATCTTCGAGGGGTTACTGAACACCCTGAGAGACTCAGGAAGAGGTTTCTTGAGAAGGATAGCCAGAAGAGCATCTAAGTATTCTCCATCTGAGGGAGAGGAAGGAAAAAATCCCCCAAGGGGTCTGAGTGTTTACGAAATCTCAGAAGAGATAGCATGTTGTGTGCATGAGAAGACTCTGCAAGAGTGCAGATGTTGGAACCCTTTAAGGGTTCGAGAAGAACAAGCTCAGAAGGAAAAACATCGTGAAGAACACACAGTGAGGCTCAAGATTGTAGAGTTCATAGTGGAAAGAGAATAAGGGTCGAAGCCTTCGAGAAGAGGAAATCCTTCCAAGCCTGGGAATAAAGGTGCAAAGGAGGCTCGGGGAAGAGCACAGCAGCTGTCAGATCGGCAAGTAAAGAAATCTGTATCATCGAGGAATCCACATCTAGGAGGAGCTCAGGAGGAGCCTATAGAAAAAGGAGGCTCACATCTGTCGGATCTCACAAAGAAATTCCGTCAGCCGTTGGATCGGGAAGACTTGTGCAGAGTTTAGCCTCTGGAGGAGGAACTCACAAGAAGAACATGTCTGAGCCATTAGATCTGAGCAGAGATCTTGATAGCCGTCAAATCTACATAAGATGCGAGGGAGTTAAGTCCTCATGAGCAGGAGAAGAAATCCTGACAAGCGGTGAAGCCATCGGGAAATCATGACTCTTGAGGTCATAAGAACCTGGGCATCAATCGCCATGAAATCCCAATGAGTATCTAGACCGTCTATTGACAGAGGGCACATGGTGGAGATCGTGCGAGCATCAGCATATTTGTCGTCAGGAAATCAGAGTTCTTGATGGCATGAGAACCGGGACTTCGAAAGTCTCAAAATCCTGAGATTTAATCTGAGCCGTCCATCTGAGGAGGGCATGTGTCACATGATCATTCATTCCGGAGATCCGAGGCACCAGGAATTAGGACTTACAGGTCTCGAATCAGCGATAGGATCTAGACCATCCATTGGAGAGGATGTGTGGCAGAGATCGAGAGATCTCGCGAACTCAGGAGTTCGCAGGGTAAAGGCCCTAGTGTTGGGCATCCCAAGTCACGAAGTCATGAGGTCATGAAGCGAAGAAGCGACAAGAGGGAAGAAGCCATCCATATGAGGAGGACAGGTGGTAGAGATCGAGATGATCTCATGAACTCAGGAGTTCACAGAGTGAAAGCTCAAGTGTTGGGTGCTCCAAGTCACGAAGTGGCAAAGTGGTGAGAGGACAGGAGCCGTCCATTTGGGAGGATGTGTGGCATCAATCGAGCGCCACCAAGGGAAGTTTGACAAGAGGTCATTCATCAGAGATCGGGACATCGAAATTCCCAAATCAGCGAAAGGATCTAGACCATCCGTTGGAAAAAGACACATGGCGGAGATCAAGCGCGATCGACATTTGACGCGTCGGGAAATCGGGATTCCCATGGATGAGGCATCGGGGGAAATCCAGGTGAAAACCCTGATACAATCCGAGCCGTTCATTTTGAGGATGTGTGTTAGAGGATCTTGAGGATTTGGGAATCGACATATCAGAGTTTCCGGAGGCAAGAAACTCTTGCAGCTCGAAGTCGTAATTCACGATATCCTAACGGAGGAGTCATGTGGGCCCCGTGGGAGATAGTGGAAGACAGGTGTCAAAGGACTAGGTGTCAGAGCTGTGAGAAGAGATCACAGTCATAGATCTCAGACAAGACGTGTGTCAAGGATCCAGGAAGATTCAGGGATCGGCATATCGCTGATCCTGAGGGCATGTGCACTTTGACATCACAAACGCCGAAACACCGATGAGAGCCAAGACTGCAGTCTTGTGGTAGTGGTCACATGGACCAAGGCTTGTCTAGGAGAGCTAGCACCTAGGAGATGAGAGCTCATCGCAAATATGGGATTGGAGAGGGAAGTGATCCTCGACAACAAGAAGAAGAAAACCCCGAACCATGATACTTGAGTCGGGGATAACCACGATAAAGTGTCGAATGCCGTGGGGAGGAATTAAAGGACCTGTGGATCGGGCATTTGCATAGTGATCCCCGAGGGGATCTAAAGAGCTGCTTCAGCTCTGAAACAGGGAATTTTGGAACAATCCTGTGAGCAAGGGGTCAGGTGAAAAGACCCTGTGGGGTGATAAGAAGGACCTCTTTGCATCAAAAGAGCATGGTCATGGATGTGGTGGTTGCAGACATTCCCTCGAAGTATGGACTATTGTTATCCCGGTCTTGGGGGGCTAAGTTGAGAGGTAAACTACAGCTAAATATGTCGTATGCCACTATCCCAGTTTTCAGGCAACAAAGAAGGCTGTATAGAGAAACATTGATGAAATACATGGTCGGTAGCCTAGAAAAACCTCACAACTATCCTCTTTACCGTGCATTCTAACTTGGATTCTTTCATCTTGTACAATGATGGTGACATGGGAGAGAAAGATACTCAACTGGGAGAAGATATGTAGTGTCCCCAAGGCCGAGCCCCGTTACAGATCATGTTTTATGCAAAGAATTGTAAATGTGCTCTATAGAATGGTGAGCCAAGTTTTGTATAAGCTGGAAGGCTTATGTGTTTGTTAGGCCAGGGAGCCTAAGTGTTGAAGGCCAGGAGCCTGTTGATGTACTTGTATGTATGCAGATCAATTAATAAAATATAAACACCGCCAGTGCAGACCGACCACGATGAATGAGTGATGGGGGACTGAGCGTCCACAGAGTGGGCAAGGAATTAGGGGCTAGAAGGTGGGAAAGGGGATGAGTGTTGAGCCTAGGGGCTAAGCCTAGGGGGCTTAGGCCAGGAATAATATTTTAATATTATTTCCTAAAAATCCATGTGCATATTATTTTTATCCTAAGTCATTTTGGAAGGACACGTGATTTCCCAAGTGGTGGGAGGAAGGCGTACAGATGGAACGCATGCAGTTCCTAGGGTGACAAGTTTCAACCCTGGTGCATGCAAATAAAACAGAGAAAGTAATCCATAAGGGGGGTTCTCATCCATTCGATCTGACTACCCTGGGGAAGAGTAGTGGAAGCCAGTCTGCAAGAGACCTATGTGTAATCCTGAGACAAAAAAGAAATCCTGTGTTTGTCCTGAGGAATGCATGTACACCCCTGTCTAGTGAGCATGGAGTCTGTGTCTGTTCCTGAGAAATCCCGTGTGTGCATTTCCTAAACGAGAATCCCTATGCTGAACTCGAGTGGAAGAATCCCTGGTTGTTCGAGAAAAGCTGAGCTAGCCTGTGCATGGAGCCTCTGTTCCAAAATCATCAACGTGAGATCATCCAGTGATTGTTGAACCGGTTTGGGGAAGCCTTTGCCTATGTTTCTCATGAGTTGTTGTGACCACGCAGTATTGGACTGTGTGAGGCTTGTTGACCTGTGAGAGACTCCTCCAAGTGAGAGAGTGTGCAGAGGAAGAAGAGAACTTCTGGAAGGAACCCTGTAGCTGCCATAGAGCCTGGAGACTTCCGGTCCAGTCTATTCCTATAACCCAAGGTAAGGGAGACTGGCAGCCGAAGAATTTTCTAGGTGACAGAGAAGGTGCACTCTCCTAGGGTGGAACAGGCATGTGGGGAATGAGGGTCTGTGGGCAGTGAGCGTGGGATATTCCTGGGAGAGCTTTCTTCTTGGTGGTTGCGTATGTGCTATCTTCCCTATAACCTCAGCTTAGCCTAGGATTCCTTGCCTTGGGGTGGAGCTCAGTTCCAGCTCGGGGGTGACCTATTGTTTAGCTGACAAATAGTGTGGTCTAAGGCTGGGAGGTTCATGGAAGGCCTGCACTTGGTTGGTGATTTCTACAGCTGTTAAAAGATAAGTATATTGAATTATTCTTT
>JZKD02S1995969.1:10532-23528 GCA_000966675.3 Picea glauca
AAATTCGCGTGTGCCATCTGTTCTGAGTATGGCCATTACACCCATCATTGTCCAACACTGCCTTGTTTCCGACAGACATTAGCCATCGTAAGCCGAGACTTTCAGAACAACCCACGCTCGGCTACGTCCTCCACAACACCTATCACTGACATTTGCTATGTCACTACTTCAGTCAATGAACGCATGAGATGCCCTTGGCATGAGATGCCCTTGCTCTCTTTGTGATTCATTGACTCATTTTACATACCAATGTCCGATGATCGTTGAATATCGGCGACGTCAGTTAACCCTGCTTCACCAACCCGCAGAGGCAATCATTGACATATCTTCACCATTTGAAGATCTCCATATCATCTCTCCCGAGACCGAGGCACTCCCTATGCCTCCATGGTCTTAGATGACATGTTTGAGGATTTACCCCGTAACCCACCCAACTCTCCCGCCCATCCCCCTGCGAAGACTCTCCATCCCACTACTATGGGTACCCCTCAATACCTCAATATATGGTTTATGACGAGTGAACCCTCACCCTCTCCTAGTGATACCCCCTCTATTTCCTCAACAATGGGCACTCACACTGTCACTGAGATCACTCCTCACGATCCATTATATTCTCGTTGTTTCCAATGCGACGAAGAAATACTGGAAGAGCTACAACGCCCGGACTCTCCCTGGGATGCACTACATCATCGTGCACTCTTCCTTCCACAGGAAGCCCTCATGCCTCCTAGCCACAATCCCATTTACGTGGTCGAAACCAAAGATTTTATCCCATCAGGACCTATCGATTGGTTCAAGAATCCCATTCCGGCACCCGACGCTTTTGAAGAAGGTAATCTAGCTAACATTTCCCTCACCATCAAAATCGACATTTCCATTAAACCAGGAATCGTCGAAGAGATCATCATTGGAGCTGCTTGCACTCCTCAGGAAATTTCCGCATACAAAGCCCTCTTCCAGGAATTTAGGGATATCTTCACCTGGTCATACACGGAGATGCCTGGCCTCGAACCCTCTATCGTCGAACATTGCATCGACACCTGGCCCGACATCACACCAGTTCGCCAGAAACAACGACCGCTACACCCATCTAAGGCCGCGGCTATCAAAGCCGAAATTGACAAATTGCGTACGGCCGGATTCATCTACCCCATCACTTATACTTCATGGGTTTCCAACCCTGTACCCGTCGACAAAAAATAGGGCTCTATTTGCGTCTGCACCGAATTTCGCGACCTCAATAATGCATGTCCAAAGGAAAACTTCCCAACGCCTTTCATCGATCCGATTATCGATGATTGCGCCGACCACGAGGCTCTCTCCTTCATGGATGGATTCTCTGGCTATAACCAAATCCAAATCCACCCAGCCGATCAATACAAAACCGCATTCATTACCCCATGGGGTACGTTTGCATATCGTGTCATGCCCTTCGGCCTTAAAAACACCGGCGCAACTTTCCAGCGGGCCATGACGTACATCTTTCATGATCTGGCTGCAATCATCCTCGCCTACTTGGACGACCTCACCGCTCGATCCAAGAAACGCACCCAACACCTCGATGATTTACGAGTCATCTTTCAACGGTGTCGTTAGTACAACATCCGCTTGAATACTCTCAAGTGTGTGTTCTGCATCACCGCATGGCGCCTCCTCAGTTTTATCGTTTCCCAAAGCGGTATCACCGTGGACCCCCTCAAAGTCCAAGCCATCACCGAAATTCCACCTCCTCGGAATTTGCGACAACTTCAGAGTCTACAGGGCAAAGCCAACTTTCTGAGGTGCTTTGTTCCTGATTATGCTATACGCGCACATGGTTTCCTTCGCTTACTACGTCACGACATCCCTTTTCATTAGGACGACTATGCCCAACAGTCATTTGACGATCTTAAAGCAGCGCTTTCCAATGCACCTTTGATTAGTGCACCTGACTACAATCGCGACTACATCCTCTACGTATTAACATCAGCTGTATCAGTAGCCGGCGTCCTCGTCCAGCTCGAAGATGAAAATCGTGAACACGTCATTTACTACGTCAGTAAGAACCTCTCAGGACCACCCCTGAAGTACAAAAATGAAGAGAAACTTGCTCTCGCAGTTGTCCTCGCAGTTCAGAAACTGCGCCACTACATTCTGCTTCGCACCACCAAGGTCGTCGCAGATTCCAACCCTATGCAATATTTGCTCAATCATCGCCAAGTTAACGACAAATTTGCTCGATGGATCGTTATCCTTCAGGAGTACGACCTCGAATTTTCAACACCAAAGAGTAAGAAGGCCCTCGTTCTCGCTGAGCTTGTCACGGCCCTTCCCTCTGACACACCTAGTACCCCCGTCAATACTGACTTTCCTAATGAACGTCTCTTTTACATCGCTTCTGATGATCCTTGGTACGACGACCTTCTCGTCTACCTACTAACTCAAAAGTTTGGTAACCACCTATCACGAGATGATCGTCGGCGCATTCGCCATCAGGCCCCCAACTATCTCCTCATCGGTGACATCTTATATCGACGGGGCTTTGACACCATTCTTCGTCGCTGCCTGACTATTGACGAGGCCGATAGAGTCCTAAACGACTGCCATAGTGGCACCTGTGGGGGCCATCTCTCGGGCATCGCCACGGCTCAAAATATTATCCAGGCTGGTTACTTTTGGCCTACCTTGTTTCATGACTGCATTCATGCCGTGAAATGCTGTGAGCAATGTCAGCTCTATGCCAACAAAGCCCGTGCTCCCCCCGCTCTTCTTCACCCTGTCATTATTGCGGGCCCCTTTTGTAAATGGGGCATCGACTTTATGACTTGTACTCCTCCCTCCAGAAATGGTCACAAATACATTGTTGTCGTTGTTGATTACTTCACCAAATGGGCTGAAGCTATGCCCACCTTCAACAACACCGCTGACACCGCAACGCGTTTTTTCTTCAACCACGTCATATCCAGGTTCGGAGTACCACTCCAACTCGTTTCTGACCACGGGAAACACTTCGAGAATGAGATCTTCATCGAACTCTCATCTCAGTTAGGCTTCTCTCACGAGTTTGCCTCACCATACTATCCTCAGTCAAACGGACAGGTCAAGGCAGTGAACAAAGTCCTCAAGACCATGTTACAGTGCACGGTCAATAAACATAAAAGACGCCATCATCAGAGCTCAACAACTTGAGCTAATCTATTCTCAGTCCGGTTTATTATACGAGATCTTTCCAGATGCGCCACGCTCAATACTTGATAACACCAGACAAAGAGTTGGACCACATGCCGACGATATTGTTGGTTCAACACAAACAAATCCAACTGAGCAATTGATGAAGCAGTTGTAGCAGTTGTCTATACAACACACAATGGCTAGCCAAACTACTGCTTTGGTTGATCCCCCTACCAAAACGTTGGATGTACACACAGTGAAATCGACTAATCCAAAGGCCACCCAACAGCCTGAAGGAAAGAAAAAACAACGAAAGAAGGGTAAGGGGGATAACAAACCTACCGATAATGCTGGTGGGGACAACACTGAAAAATGGAAGGCGAGGTGTCCATGCAACTTATGCGCGGAAGACCACCCGACCCATCTATGTCCTCGGCTTGCAGAAGCCCAAAAGTTTGTGACGCAGCAACAACTTGCGATGTTAACCAATCCATTTCAACATGGGCAAAATCTAACCCAAGCCTCTATAAGCACGGAAGGGGGCAACCAAGGACCCTCTCCGTCTTCGAACAAGCCCGCATCCACGAATGTATATATGATGAAGGGTGATTCTTTTATATCAACTAGAGCAGATGACTATAGTAAACTAAGAACTTCTGAGAAGGGCAAAGAAGCCGAAATCCCATCTCTTCCTCTACATATTGAGAAGACATTGGGTGAAACAATGACATGCATCCCCAAAGGCATGCTCAAAAAGATTCTCACAACCCAAACGCAAGGGACGCCCAGAACTATTTTGTGGTGGAAGATTTATCACAAACCCCTTGTGCGATGTCTGCTTTGGAGGTCCTCCAAAGTTTCCCTTCCCAGAGGAAAGCCTTGTTAACCACTTTAGGATCTACCGAGACTTTTAATCCAGGTACAATCATGCTAGATACAACTGACCTAAAACCTCGTCTGCCTTACCACGTAGCATTTCAGATAGTAGTGGCTTATCCCATGAAAAATTTTACTCATAATATCTTCCGCATGGTGGTCGATGAGGGAGCCTCGACATGCGTTATGTCGTTGGCATGTTGGAAGGATGTTTTCCAACTCGTTTTGTCTCCATCACCTACTCTCCTCACTGCTTTCGACGGTCATTCATTCCACCCACATGGTATCATTCCCTCTTTCCCCGTGCAGTTAGGAGGGAAGACCATGTGTGTCGAGGTAGAGGTAGTCGATGCACCCCTCGACTATAACCTCTTGTCAGGAAGGAGTTGGACTTATGCCATGCAAGCCATGGTTGCTACAGTTTTTTGGGTCTTGTTGTTTCCACATGAGGGCCGAATAGTGACCATCGATCAATTGTCTTTCTCCAGACCTGACCCTTCATTGGGGGCATCCACAGTCCCGATGTTGATAATCCTCAACTAGGTGTAGTCAACGTAGGGGTTGGTTTGTGCCCATCTTTGATGGGTACCTTCGATTACCCACCCCCTCAAGGCGATATCAATTTTATATCCAATCACCATAAGGTTGAGATTTTTCAAGTTTCATTGTTTTTCATGACTTACTTCGACAATCCGTAGATACTTCCTTCCCCATCGGACACGATGGATGGGACAGGGCACCCGGGCATGTCCATGCCCTTGTTTGGAGCTAAAGTAGCATACTCTTTAGTCCAACAAGCTTCATCCAACACTGATCCAACTCCTGCACAAGATTTCGATCCACTTCTAGAGTCTATTTGGGCTCAAGGTTCTCTCGCTAACACTGATTCATTAGACTTAGTATTTCCCTCTGATGAAGCTGTAATTGAAGCAATGATTAGTCTGGACAAACCCTGGGAATATCTTCATCACAGATCATACTTCCTCCCAGAGTTAAGCATAATCGAAGCTGGATAATTCACCTTGACTATTACTGGAGATAGGTCTTGTCCTATTAATCCCTTAGCTACACATGAGATCTATGTTGAGGGTAATCTGACAACCATTTCTGAAACGATACCTATCAATATCTCTAGAACCCCTGCCGTCATAGACAATGTTTTCATAGGAGAATACTGCTCCCCCGAGGAGATGCCAGGCATCGACCCACAAAGAGTCGATCATGAGCTAACTTTGTTGTTTTTCAAGCTCACTTTGAGATCTGAAAGCAACATCTGACGAGACTGCATTTATGCTTTTCAATCTCATCCGGATTAACTAAGAAAAGCAACCTCTACGGGTCTTCTTTTAAGCCCTTTTTAGACCCTCTAAACATGAAAAGATTTTCGAGCGATCTTGTGGCCTTTCATGCTCATTAAACTGAAATTTGAAGTCATGTCTATCCGACGGTAGTTTACCCCTTTTTCGGTTCGGACGGTCAACTATAAGAACAAAGGTATACTCTATGGAACTTCAGTTCTCTAGAAGAGTACTCTCAGGTATCATTTTAACCCTTTTTCGGGCCCGAGGGACTAAATTTACTTAAAAGAAACCCCCACGGAGTCCATAGTTAAGCTCTTTTCAGACTCCCTAAAATTGAAAATATTGCCGAGTGACCTTATTCTTTCACACTTGTTAAAATGGTCCAGAAGAACATTCCTAATTGAGTCCATAGTTAACCTTTTTTCAGACTGCTTAAAAATTAAAAAATGGCCGAGTGATCTTGTCTTTATCACACTCGTTAAAATGGTTTTGAATAGACGTCTTGTCAGTGCTAGTTTACCCCTTTTTCGAACTGACTAGACTACCTTTGAAAAAGGTACCCCAATGGCGTCTCCTTTTACATTTTTTCAGACTCTCTAAATATGAAAAACCATAAATCTTACCTTCTCTGGGCTCGTTAAACTTACATTGAAGGACATTACCATTGTGTGTTTTGTTAACCGCGTTTGCATACCTGTGTCTTTGGTCTAAATGCCGGCTCCATGTTGCTCCCAACTGAACCATCTGAAGCATACCTTATACGTAAGCCTCTGCGTCTTAACACCCTTGGTCCTCAGAGGATTTTTCTTGAGTATCATTATTCTGAACATTAGTATTGTCTTTGCGCCTTGAACTTGTATGTTTGTAACACTCGTTCCTCCATTGTAATGTAATATTCATTTATTCTTTTTTCCAAAATCATTGAAAAAGACAAAAAAATCAAATATACCCCAAAAAGAGGAAGGGAAAAGTATTTTATTTATTGGCAACATAATGAGTCACCCTTGGATAAAGCACATCTGTCCATTTGTTCATCAAATCCTAGGATGTAATACGATTTTAGGAAGCTGTTCTCGCTACATAGAGCGGTGTCCTCCTCCATTTGGTTATTCTTCCAAACATATGGAGAGTTTGCGTTGCCTCCTACCTCGTAAACTTATGTTAATGCCATGCTGCCTGAGTCTCATCATTTGTCGTGCTATTGTCCAAGGGAAGTTTGTCACCAAGCCTGAGTCGGCCCCTCTACAGTTTGTCTCTTGCCCTCATACTCAACCATCATGAACGTCCAATCAAATCTTTGTTCGAAATCAATGAAGCCTTCAATCTGATCATCAAGATTCTCTAGTTCATGACCGATGAGCCATCGAAGACCTTTGGGTAGTGAAGTCGTACACTCATATTACACTCCTACCCGAGTTTTAAATATTTTTAAGTTGTTGCTTGAGCTCTGAAGCCCTCATCTCCGTCCATCAGGCTTTATCAACTTCTACGAAGATGGATACTCTACATGTATATCTTTTTGATTTCGAGATGTAGCTCCACTGTGTACTGTTTGCGGCTACACTTTATATAGTTATATTACATGGATCTACAGTGTATTTGATCGGTAGCCATACATTTATTCTATCCCAAGCATGGGTATTCCTGCCTCGGTGAGACATTTGTTATTTTGCAGATGACGCCTCCTAGTTCTTGGTTCCCGGGTTCACTTGTTTGGCACATCAATAAAGATTGGTAATGTATTTTGGCCATCAGATGCTCTTCTGACCTCAGACATTATGGGGCATCTGTTATAACCCTAATTTGCACCATACATGCTTACCTGGCATCAGACCATCTCAGATTCCTTCTTTTCCAAAACACTATTGAATAACTCTTCTTAAAACTCCATTTTTAAAAGTCCATGCTAGCTGACCCACTACAGCCCACGTGGATCTACAATGTCCACGCTAGTTGGCCCACTACAGCCCACGTGGACCTTCAGAAGCATGGAAAAAGGAAAGTTGCTGATGGAACACACAGATTTGGGTGAGTTAACTGAATCTTCCGGCCATGCATGACCAAGGTTTCATCCAAATACCTAGCTTATTCTAGCCTATAAAAGAAGGGTTAGGGGTCCCATTTGGAAGAGGAGAATAAGAGTAAAGAAACTCTACCCAATTGCACATTCCCATTGTCCCAACCCTTTAGCCATCCTTTTGCAAAGAGAGATACAAAGCAAAGAAGTTGGAGGACATTTGAAGAGGAGCCCAGGATCAGGTTCACAGAGCAGTGGTTGGTCTCGACATTGTAAGTTGATTCATTAAAGTTAATAATAAAGAAATGTTTTTCCCATCCCACTATATGAGTTCTTCATAGTTTAGTGAATATATGTTTGAATATCTAACCCATTAATCTATAGAACAAATGCATGTAGAGTTTGTTTCTTGTTTTGTATGTAGTTTAGTCTTGGGAGGATAGCTACTAGCAAGTGATCAAGCGTGAAGAAGGATCGACATTGAACATCTGGAACAAGGTATGTTCATTTAACCATGTACTTTCTTAAAAGAATTGTGGATTAGGTTTGGGACGACGGTAGAAACTAGGATTCTTTCGGTCTTATCTGCATGCATAATATAACCCTAAGTGCTAGTCCGTAGGGGGATTTCCCACCACAACACTAACAACTGGTGAAATGTTATCCACCTCATGAGTTAGTATTAACTACCTCATATTAGTTGTTAGCATGGCCATTTCTATTAATATAATGTATACTTACATTTCTAAAATGCATTACATGAAGTCTTCAAGCATACACACTCTATGTTAGCATACATGAGTGCAAAATTACCATTGCTACACTATGCATGAGTGCAACTCTCCATGCATATCTATTCAATCCAAGAGTGCATTGATTTCATAATGCTATTTATCTAAGTCATTTATTTCACCATAGTGAATTGGGAGGTCTGACCAATGCCTCAATATTTTTGATGTTTGGACAACATCAGGAAGACATTCTCTTAGATTAATAATTAATAATATAATATTGATTATTAAATAATATATATAAATGATAATAAAAAATAGTTATTGATTATACAAGGGACATGTCCTTTCATGGATGGTCACCATATGTTCTCTATATATGGAACACTCATCATTGTAATAATATATCGAATATACATATCATCTCATATACAAAAAATCAACATGGTATCAGAGCTGGGCTGGGCTTGAATCCCTCACAGGAGGGCCCAGGGAAATGAAAACATATGAGAGATAGGTGAGAGTAGAATGATTTGAGAGTGAGTTAGTGCTATGTGTTTGCAGTTGTTTGTTGTAAATTGATTTTCCATAAGAAATGTGAAATAGCCGAGATGTCATCCACTCTGTGATGGATTCGTCATCAAAGTGAGAGAAGGAGTCAATTTTCTAAAGGTGCAACCCATGTGGGTGAGCTGCCATGCTGGAAGAAGAAATATTGGCACAACACTGTGTTTTGGAGCTCTAGGCGATGAGAAGGCTCTCAACACTAAAGTTTTTGGAACGAAGATCTCTCACACTCAAAATATGTATGTGAGGAAATGAAATTATTGATGGCAATAAGTATTGTTAATTTTGATGGAATTGGTGAAAAAAATTCCTGTGCAGAAACACACGATGCAAGGAATCACAATATATTTTGATGAAATTGTTCAAGAACTACTTTTTCTCTGCATTTTGCTAGAGGGGAGAAATTTTCTTATTATTATTGAACAATCATTCTTCCTTCATGTTATGATTCCCCTCCTCTGCAGATGTTCAAAATTTTTAGGACCTATCGTTGTGGCAGATGGTTCCTCCGACCAGGTCGAGACTGATGTGTGGGCATCACTAGAGAGATGAGGGAAAAAGGGCGTGAGGATCTGCAACTAGTTAGTTTAGAACTCAACCTATGTATATGGATTTGCAGTGCACCCTCAACATTTGTAGCGATAGCACAAGTATGCAAGGAAGAATAAGAGAAGATATTGAAAATATGCTAGCACTTGCTAGAAATTTATGTGAATTCTGCATAACTATTTACCTTGGATTTTCCATCGTGTGAACAATTGCAATTATCTATTCAATCAATTCATGATGTGGATTCTAGTGTTACTACTAAATTGGAAGAAATGATGGCTTGAGGATGAGGAATGATACGATTTGGATTTAGATTCATCACTCACATTTCCCACGATGACTATGGCGAGAGAAGAGAGGATGGCATAGCTATAAAGGATCAAGAATCTGTACGCCGTGATGAAGGACCAAAAATATCCTTGGAATATTCTAAAGGGATATTCATTTCTCCCTAGGATCATATTAGGTTGACTTGTGTATTTTGATAATCATCAGTTTGAAAGGGTGTGATTATCGGTGGGAATCCCTGCTCAAGACAACAATATCGACAACGAAAACCCCCTTCTCTTCACTAAATACAAATGCCCAGTGCTGGCCGTCATTGGCATAGTATGCGTTCATATTCACAATACAAAATTTCAGTTGGGTTTAGTCAACTTAATTGACTCGTTCCTTGATTTCGAGGGAATAGATCAGATAATTAACAGTCATGATGGAGTCATGGAATCTTTATCTTCTTACATATTGCAACCCAGCCACCAATGCTTTTCCACGAGAAGATAAAAATTATCCAAATTTCTCCGCGTGATCATGTTACTCTAGGGAACAGAGGATGGAATAAGGAAGCCCAAAATATCACAGGACAATATTGGTGATAATGAGCCTCATGTCTTGTTATCTCCTCAAATAAATTGGTTGAGATTTTGCTTTTGAGGTGATATATTGTGGTCCAAAATTTGTTTCTAAATTATTGTAGGTAGGTTAGAGAGTCTATTTTCTGTAAATGAACTCAGAAAGAAATTTTGATTTGGTTTGGTCAAGCAAAAGACAAAATCTCAGGTTTCGGTGGTTTAGGCGAGCCTAAAACGCGCTCATTAACCATCGAAAGCCTTCGTTCTCGGTAGTTAAGAGGGAAAAGCAAAAACACGGTTAACTACCGAAAATATTTCAACGAGAAAAATGAAAATCTTGTGATTTCGCACGAGCCAGTTGTCAATTGGCACAATGATGAAAACATAACCGCCGAAAGACCATGAAGGTGGTAAGGTATGCATGTTCTTGTTGTATCTATATAAAGATTGATACCCTGTTGTCCTTTTAACTGCATTTGTCATTTCAAAATTAGGACTCGGCAAAGATACAGAAACTCATGCGTGTTTCTCGACTAACAGAAATGATTAGTCACTAGCCCCTCACCATTTCCAGTCATGAGTACACAAATCCATTATGACCCCAATTAATCTCTGATTTGATCTCCATTCATTATCAATTCGAATTCGGGAGTCATTGAGACAGTCTCGAGCCCGTGATTTCATCAAGAAAATGCATATCCAGAGATCATAATCCCATTTTTTGTGGTGATCACTGAGCGCAGTTAGATTTCAATAGATCGTTATCAAGACAATTGTCATACCATCAAGCCAGGTCGAGTCATCAGGTAGTTCAAAGCCCATACTATTTCAATTTAAATGTACATCTCACCGAAACTTGAAATTTTCGGCATGTTTTCAGTCAGTCTGTTGCCTAAATTCGGTTAGTAATTGAGCTTTGAGATTATAACTCTGAGTCACCCTATCTCATTTATCTTTCTCTGAGTCATACTCCCTGTCACCCTAAATCATAGAGTCTGTGTCTCCCTGGCATGAAGTTTTTCCTAAATCGCAGGTACAATCAACATTTACTAATGCCGAAAGAAAGTCCATTTCTAAGGGCTGAATTGGATGGAGTTTGGTACCTAGAGGCGCACCCTGAGGTGGCCGAGTTCTTCAAGAAAATTAGAGTCTATATGTATTGTGAAAAACTAGCAGATTGTCACCAACAGGTGTCTGAAACCTTTGCTAGCTTGTATGATGGAAGGACAACAATAGTGGGAAAGGAGCAGTTTGTGGTTGATGAGGTAGCCATAGCTGAGTTCACTGGTCTTCCCAGAACATACGATTGTTGGTTCAAATCAACTGTACCTTCAAACATCAAATTTAGATCCTACCTACAACCTCTGCACAAAGATCTTACATGGAAAAAAGACATACCAATGTCTTATCTGGAACCTAAGTGGCAATCTCTCCTGAAGGCAATCTTTGTCTATATCACCTGTGAAGGTAGATACAACAGAGTCATGTTCTACCACTTCAATCTTTTAAATCACTTCATAGGGAGATCTCCTATCAATTTACCATTTTACTTGCATAAAGCCCTCACGAAAATGGCTAGGTAGGTCAAGGCCAAGCCCACTAAGGAAGTAACCCTTTAAACCTACCCTATAGTGATTCAGAGCCAGAACAAGAGTTAGCAGAGACACAAGGTAATGTACAGGCTGGACAAGTTGCAGATGATTGTTCCAACTTACCCTCACCAACTCCCCCAGAGGCACACAGTCCACCATTGGCAAAATCCTCTTCAAGTAAGCCTAAAGCATCTAGGGCACGAAAAATCAATATGCTCCTGCAACAAGTCTATGAAATGGAAGTCTTGGAAAGAGTTATTAAAAAGGAAAATACAGACTTGACTGAAATAAATGCAGATCTTTTCAAAATAAACCAAAGCCTCAAAGAAAAGCATGATAAGATCAAAGACAGAAACAGGGTGTTGATAAGGGAGAACATGAAGCTGTACAGACAGCTTAGAATTCTGAGGCTGAAATTAAAATATTCTCAATCGCCAACATAGGAGCAAACAGGTTTGGAGACTCTAGCCAACTTATCTACAACCATGTTAGATATACCAGAGTCTTCCACATAGCAAGTTGAAGTTTGCAGATCTGCACGAACAAGAGCTGCATCGTCCAAAGGACCTTGAACATTCAACAAAGAATCAAGGTAATCATTTTTACAAATTTTGAAGTTTTCTCAAAGATGAAGTTTTGGTGGTTTAGGCGAACAGGATGACTGTTCATTAACCACTGAAAGAAGAGCTTTTGGTAGTTAATCCACTCAGGAGTCTTCTAGGTTAACCACCGAAAGCCTGTCACTGCCAGAATGACCGAATTTTTGCCCAGATCGAGATTTTTTGAGTTGGAATGGTTTGAAACCTCTTTGAATGGACATTTGTTGAATTGTCAAGTCAGATCCAATAGCTATTTTTGATGGATAAGATAAAGAAGAGGTTTTCAATCATTTTTGGTATCTTTTACAAAGGCAGAAAATCAGGATTTTTTCCCACCTCAACAAATTCGAATTTGTATCTCTTGGAAGAGTCATCACTCAGCCTTGGAAGGCTATTCTGCACTGCACCATGACTCTACAAGATATGAAGACCATGAAATTTTGGATTGACCTCATTTTGAGGATCATTCCATATCTTTTGCAAACTGAATTTTGACTTTCTATCTTTAGTATATCCGATCCATGCTTTTAGGATCTCAAAACTACATTGTAAATCTATAAATCTAAAGGTAGAAGATAAACTAAGGGAGGATTTTGAGTTCTATATGCTACTGTTTTGTATGAAAGACACTTTCTTTAATATATCAGCCTGCAAGATTCTTTCATTTTCTATTGTCATACCTTCTTTCATCTTTGTCTATGCTTATGAGTGGAATTAGCTCTTTTGTCTCTGTTTAATGATCTTATGGTAACTGTCATCTTAC
>JZKD02S1995969.1:23538-33978 GCA_000966675.3 Picea glauca
AGAGGAAGTAGTTCCAATCTACCTACCTTTTCTTCAATGACTCTTTGACAATGAGAGTAATGAGTCCTTGATGAGACAATCTACTTGCCACCTTAGTGGGCTTGGCCTTGACCTGCCTAGCCATTTTGTGAGGTCTTTATGCAAGTAAAATGGTAAATTGATGGGAGATCTCCCTGTGAAGTGATTTAAAAGTTTGAAGTGGTATAACATGACTCTGTTGTATCTACCTTCATAGGTGATATAGACAAAGATTTCCTTCAGGAGAGATTGCCACTTAGGTTCCAGATAAGACATTGGTATGTATTTTTTCCATGTAAGATCTTTGTGCAGAGGCTATAGGTAGGATCTAAATTTGATGTTTGAAGGTACATTTGATTTGAACCAACAATTGCCTATTCTAGGAAGACCAGTGAACTCAGCTATGGCTTCCTCATCAACCACAAACTGCTCCTTTCCCACTATTGTTGTCCTTCCATCATACGAGCTAGCAAAGGTTTCAGACACCTGTTGGTGAAAATATTCCATTTTTTCACAATACATATAGACTCCAGTCTGCTTGAAGAACTCGGCCACCTCAGGGTGCGCCTCCAGGTACCAAACTCCATCCAATTCATCCCTTATAACTAGCCCTGCTTTCGACATTAGTAAATGATGACTGTACCAGCGATTTAGGAAAAAAAATTTGCCAGGGAGACACAGACTCTATGATTTAGGGTGACAGGGAGTATGACTCAAAGAAAGATAAACAAGACAAGGTGACTCAGAGTTCTAATCTCAAAGCTCAATTACTAACTGAATTTAGCCAACACATTGATTGAAAACATGCCAAAAATTTCAAGTTTCGGTGAGATGTACATTTAAATTGAAACAGTATGGGATTTGAACTACCTGATGACTCGACCTGGCTTGATGGTATGACAATTGGCTTGATAACGATCTGCTAAAATCTAACTGCGCTCAACGATCACCACAAAAAATGGGATTATGATCTCTGGATATGCGTTTGCTTGATGAAATCACGGGCTCGAGACTGTCTCAATGACTCTCGAACTCGAATTGATAATGAATGGAGATCAAATCAGAGATTAATCAGGGTCATAATGGATTTGTGTACTCGTGACTAGAAATGGTGAGGGGTTACATGACTAATCATTTCTGTTAGTCGGGAAACACGCATGAGTTTCTGTATCTTTGTCGAGTCTTAGTTTTGAAATGAAAAATGCAGTTAAAAGGACAACATGGTATCAATCTTCGGATAGATACAACAATAACGTGCATACCTTACCACCTTCATGGGCTTTCGGTGGTTATGTTTTCATCATTGCGCCAATTGACAGCTGGCTCGTGCGAAAGCACAGGATTTTCATTTTTCCCATTGAAATCTTTTCGATAGTTAACCACGCTTTTGATTTTCCCTCTTAACTACTGAGAACGAAGGCTTTTGGTGGTTAATGAGCGCGTTTCAGGCTCACCTAAACCATCGAAACCTGAGATTCCATATTTTGCTTGACCAAACCAAATCAAAAGTTCTTTCTGAGTTCATTTACAGAAAATAGACTCTCTAACCTACCTATGAAAATTTAGAAATAAATTTTGGACCACAATCTATCACCTCAAAAGAAAAATCTCAACCAATTTATTTGAGGAGATAACACTGTCTCCTATTGGGGATGAACGCCTCCCTGTGAGGTTTCAAGATCCACAGAACCAATGCCTTTCCTGAAAAGAAAACTAAAAACTATCTGCTAGTGTTTCCATTGGGCATGGAGTTATTCTATAAAAATAAAGACTAAAACTAAAATTACAATGTCCAGGCTTCACAGCCTTAGACAAAATACAGTTTCAAAAATCGCCCGTTGACCGGGCCACCGAACATTTCTTCACCTCCCAAATTTTGCAGAATGAATGTGTTGTTGTGATGTACTTGAGTTATCATGAAAGGGCCAGTCCACAAAGAATCGAACTTGTTATGTTTGCCTTTATCCTATCTGAGAGCATCCCATTTCAGAACCCAGTCACCAACCTGAAAATTATCCACCTTTTCCTTTCTGTCAAAAGTATCTTTGATCTTCTTTTGATGAGCCTCTGATCTGTTCACTAACTGTTTGTGGGCCTGCTGTAGTTCCACCAAATCAAGCATTCTTCTTACCATATCATCTAACTCAGTTTGCTCTTCCTGAAAGAATCTAGCCACTGGAAAAATTAACTAAACAAGAAAAATTGCATCAGTCCCATAGACCAATTTGAATGGAGAGGTTTCTATGGACTTTTTGATAGTTACTCTATCTTCCCACAAAGAAAATTTCATTTTAGAATCCTAATTCTTTTTGTTTTCCTCTAACATTTTTCTAATGATTTTGATTAATCTCTTATTGGATGATTCGGCTAGGCCATTACCTTGAGGGTAGTAGGGAGAGGAATGTACCAACTGGATACCCATTGATTCACACATGTCTACCAATGCCTCTACTTTGAATTTTGTTGCATTATCTGTTACCAACCTTTTGGGATAACCAAATCTGCTCAAGATATTTTCATAAAGAAACTTCATGACAACCTAGTGAGTGGCGTTCTTGGTGGGCAATGCCTCTATCCATTTTGTAAAATAATATGTGGCTACTAAGATCCATTTATGTTGACCACTAGACGAAGGATTTATCTCACCTATAAAATCTAAACCCCACTACTGAAAAGGGCCATTCATTACTATAGGTCTCAGGGGCAAGGATTTCATTTGTTGTTTTCCTATGAATCTTTGACATTTATCACAAGCTTTGACGAAGGCACACACATCTAAGAAGAGAAAAGGCCAATAGTATCCAGCCCTTAGAATTTTGTGAACTGTGGTCTTCCAGTAATGATGACCTCCACAAACACTAGAATGAAACTGATGTATAACTTCCACTAACTCTTCTTTGTCTAAACATCTGAGTAGTAACCAGCAGGGTCTTTCCAATATAACAGATTATTGTAAATGCAAAATTTGATGGCTTTGAGCTTAAGGGCTCGAGCTTGAGTCATGCTAAGTTCAGGAGGAACCTCTATATTTTGTAAAAAATGTATAATACCTTAGTACCATTCACAAGAAGACAAATTCTCTGCCACTTGTTGATTGTTATTTTGTCCATCTGTTGCCAGCTCTGTCTGCAAATTCACTGAATTTTCCCCTATGAAATTTATGTCCAGCAGCTCATGATTTTCCTCCATTAAAAGCTTAGCAAGGCCTTGGCCTTTTACCAATTTGGTGGGCTTCACTTCAATGTTGAACTCGATCAACTTTGCAATCCATTTATATCTCTTTCCATCAATATCAGGCTGAGTCAAAACATCTTTCACGGAGGGTGAAGGAACATATGCAATGACTTTTGAGTGGAGGATATAAATTCTAAAATCTTTTAAAGATTTTATGATAGCATAGGTTTGTTTTTCAATAGGACCATACCTTAGTTCATCATCTCTGAGTGTTTTGCTAAAGAAAGCAACTGGGTGATCCATATTGTCATCATCTTTTTGTAGCAGGACTACTGCCACTGTGTCATAAGAAGCAAAGGAAAAAATGTAGAAAATCTTGTTGTAATCCGCACTGATCAGAGTCGGGGATTGCATGATAGCCTGTTTGATATCCTGAAATGAATTCCTTGCATTGTCTGTCCATTTTATCTTAGACCCCTTTTTCAGCATACATGTTATGTGTTTTACTAACTCAGCAAAATTTGGAACAAATCTTCTAACAAAATTAATATTACCGAGCAACGATTGAATATCCTTTTTTGACCTTGGCAAGGACAGCCTCTAAATTGGTTCCACCCAAGCTGGATCAATTTTTACACCTTCTACTGAGACAATGTGGCCTAAGAGCTTGCTTTTCCTGAGAGAAAAATGGGACTTTTTGGGAATCAATGAGATTTCGAACTGCTTGCACTTCAAAAACACTCTTTTTAAATGCTTTAGATGCCCCTCATGACTACTAGAATAAACGTTGATGTCATCAAGATATATGAGGACAAACTTGTCCTTATCACCCACGAAAGCTATGTCCATGGCCCTTTGAAACATGGCCCCATCATTCATTAATCCGAATGAAATTTTGGCGTACATAAAGGTACCCCATGGAGTAGTAAAAGAAGTCTTCTCTTGGTCATCAGGATGGAAAGAAATCTGGTTATAGCCGGAAAAACCATCTAGGAAAGACATAACAGTAGCCCCTGAAATTCTTTGCAGCAAATGTTCCATTTTAGGTAGGGGATAGTTGTCTTTCTTAGAGCATCTGTTTAGGTTTCTAAAGTCCACACATAATATGACCTCACCATTTTTCTTTCTCACTATTACTAGATTTGCAATCCATTTAGAGTATCTCAAAGGGATTATGATCTTAGCATCAAGAAGCTTTTTGATTTCTCTTTCAATCACAGGAAAAAGAAGAGGACTGATAGGTCTGAGATTTTGTTTGAAAGGGATGGTGTCCTTTTCAAGAGGGATCTTATGTTGAATGATATCAGGGTCATAAGTCTTTAGGTCACTATATTTCCAAGCAAAAACATTAGAAAATTCCTTCAAAATGTTGCAATATTCGAACTTCTGATCAGCAGTCAATTCAGAGGACAGATTTATGAATTTAAGCTAGATTTCGCTCCCTATGTTGTGCTCATGAATAGTAGGCTCTTTCTCCTTTTTATCTGGCTTGTAGGGGACATCCTTGTGATCAAATAGCTTTTCGAGAGGTACCAAACCCCTAGGTATGTAATTGTTAGGTAGCTGAACAATATCATGCTGACCTAATTTTTTTTTTAGCTTAGGCTTCTGGGATTCCTCTACATTTAGATTCTGCTGGTCAACGTGCATATCAAAAAACTCATCTACCACCTGAAGAAATCTATTAAGTTCATCATCATCTTCAAAAAAATTCCAGTATTTAATATTTTCGGGCAAAGATGGCCTATATTTAACTTGGATTTCATAATTGAGCCTGGGGGACATGGGAGGAATAAACATGCTGGTTGAAACAACAAGGGAAACGGAAAGATGATTCATATCCCTGGGTATATAAGAAATCTCAAAAATGGAAAAAGAATCTCTAATTTTCCATACCTCATCCCTGTAGGCTTTCAATCTGACATGCTTTGCTTGGAAAGTACTGTTTACTTGTTGTATGATGAGATCCGCATCTCCGAACACCTTTAACCCTTTTATCCCCATCTCCTTAGTTGAATTTAATCCCAACAACAAGGCCTCATACTCTGCTATGTTGTTAGTAGTTTTGAAATCGAGCTTAAAAGACAAATGTATAGTCTCCTTCAAAGGAGAAATCAAAACTACCCCTACACCTGTTGAATCTTTGGTACTGGCCCCATCAAAATACATGGTCCAAATTGGAACACTCTTATCATCATTTTGTTGTTCAGTGGGTTTCACAAGCTGCATAGGATTTGATTGAGAATCATCTATTTGAAGAATGCACGAGCCAAAGTCTGTATCCACGGCATAAATAGGATGATTTACATAATGTTTTGCATCGTTGATGATGTAGGCAAGTTGATTCTCTCTATAAAGTCTTTTTAGCTCTCCTCCAAACACTGGGATCGTAGCATACAAAAGATCCATTTGCAAGGTACCTCCTAACCTTTTTCTCCATGGACGAGACAATAGGAGTCCGAACTTGGGTGGGATATCAACAACCACCAAATCCATCACCATGATTCTCATTGGCAATTGGGCAAGGTTTATAACCAAGGATGATTTTAAGGATGGAAATTTATTTTTAAATGTGGAAACCTTGGCGAATCTTACTAATCATTCATATGTCAACTATAAATGTTTAGCGATATTTTTGTTAAAATATTCTAATTTATAAGTATTTTACATAGTTTTTATAAAATTTTGGCGATTTTTAAGGTAAAATAATTTTATCCTATAGAATTTGGGTGAACATTTTTTAAAATAGCGAATCTCGTTTTTTTAAAAAACATGGAAAATTAGCCCATGAGCGAAATTTAGCCCCTAAAATCATCTCTGTTTATAACAAGGTCTTTTATGAGGCCAAGGCATCTGACTTTCCTAGAGTCAAAAGATAAGAGATCATGATATGGTTTGGTGACCTCAAGCCCAAGCTCATCCATCACTGCTTTGGGCATAAGATTATGTGATGCTCATGAGTCAAGCAAGCAGTTATGGAGGATCTTATCATGAACATTTAGAGATATATAGAATGGTGGGAAAGAATCATCTCAATCTTCTATCATAGGTTCTATAGTTACTGTTGGCTTGTCATCTTGTAAGTTTACAAAATCAGCAAATGAAGAGGTCTTTGGTTCAAGGGACTTCAGGATGGCAGACTTGAAAATATCATTCTTTATGAGTTCGATCAATGGCATAGGTATCTTTACTTTTTGAATTTATGATTCGAAATTAAAAGAAAATGTTGATTTATTAGAAGATTTTACCTCATTGGAAGGAGCTTTGAGAATGACTTGCTCCTTAGTTATGGGTTGTGATTGTGTCTGTTGTTGTTTTGCAGGAGTGGAGGTTTGTTTTACAGGAGCAGCGGGTTGCTTGGCAGCAACTTCTTTCTTCTTCACAGGAGCAGCGAACAATGGTTTAGGGGCAGCATTTTTGGATCTTAAATTATAACCTTTCTGATCATCTATCAAGTAGACAGATTCTTCAATACTTGCCTCATGAATTTGCTGGTCCATCGGGGCTTCTTCATAATATACTTGTGTCAAAAAAGAGGAATCATTTTCGTCACAAAAACAATTTATCTCATCTGCTTCTTCAACTTCATCATGAGATGCCTGTTGTTCTTCTTCTAACATTGCATTTTGGAAAGGGGGTCTGGTTCTCTGATCATCAGTTGCATTCTTGTCTCTCTGAAGGATCTGGACTTGTAGATTGTTCCTTTTGTAAGGGAAAGCATTTGAATTTCTAGGGACAAAAGCATTTGGCTCTTCTGTCCTTGTTGGTTGTTGATTCTGGATCTTCAATTTTGACATTTCAGATGTCAAGTTGTCCAACATCTTGGCCATCTTTTCCATTTTTCTATTAGAAGAAGAAGGGGCTCAACATAAGAATTCTTTCTCTCAACCTTTCCTTTGAGCTTATGAGATGCCATAATATTTTATTCAACTTCGAGGGCAACATCTTTCATTAAAGCAAGCGTGGTTGATCTTCTTTCTCTGAGGATTAGACAAAAATCTGGATCAAAAGCAGCAGAGAATGTGATCTTTGCCGATGCATCACTTGGTTTGATCTCTGCAGGGATCTTTCCAAACATTCTATTAAACCTTTTGATGAAGTCTGAGACCGACTCTCCATCTTCTCTTCATAAGTTTCCGAACTCAGAAATGTAATATAGTAGATCTCTTCTTTCTCCCTAGTGTTTTAAGAATAGTTCATCTAGTTGTTCAATACCTGTGACTGAATTTGCCAGTAGTTCTTTGAACCACTTCTGGGCTTGGCCATCCAAACTCTGTACAAAAACTATGGTCCACACATCTTCTTATGAAATGTTAATATTTTCAGCATAAGCATAAAAAGATTTTATATGTTCTTCAGCAGTATAATCCCCAGCTCCGGTAAACTTTGGCATATATTTCTGATAATATCCGGTTGGCATGGCAGATAAGGGATTGGGCAAGACAAGTGGAGCATACCTATTTGCTAAAATTTGTTCCATCTTGGTTAAAGGGATATCCATGGAAGTCTTGGGGGTTGATACAGAAGAATAATTTGTAGGAGATGAAGGGTGAGATGGGATGGCTGAGTTTAAATAAAATGGTTGTCTTACTTCACTTTGAGAAAAAATTTCAGAGGTGGGTGAAAAATAAGAGGCCTTGTAAAACTAACCGGGCAACAAGGCTAAGATTTCTTCTCCCTTAGAGGACAGATCATGTGGAATATCTTCAATAACAAGCAGATTAGCATGAGTGTAGAATACACCCTCTGTAGGCTTGGTGGGTGAGGAATTCAAAGAAGATGAAGAAGAGGTTTATTTTTGCTGAGGGGACCCTGTAATTACCTCTTTAAGGTTGGATGAAATATCATGCTCAAAAACCGAGTTTGTAACATTAGAGGAAAGTGAAGGTTCCTCTACCTTCAATATTTCAGATAAAATTTCAATTTCCTGAGAACTATGAGTTTCAGCAGCAGAGGATTCAACTAGAGGCCCTTTAGATATGAAAGAAGAAGTGTCAGTTTGAATACCTGGATTTGATGTCTTTTCAGATCTGGAAGCCTATCTTTGTAAATATTTTCCCTTACCGATGATCTTCTTAGGGTCAGGAACTAGTGCTGCCAGTGGGCCTTCTTGGTTCACCCTGGCATGAGCTCTTTTCGAAGCCACTTCATTTCAATGGAGTCACCATATAGATGGTTACAACCCAAATGATGTCCAAGATTTTTCTATCATCAAAGTTGGATCTATGTCATCTCCCAAGGAAGCTAAGCTTCAATCTCCTCTCCCCGACAATGGCGCCAATTTGTTATCACTCCAGGAAACTCTCCTAGGTTGTAAGTTAGAGATGCCTGGTAACTTAATCTTTTTGGAAACTATTTTCTCAATATAAGTGTGGGTTTGGATCAAGATGAATATCTTAACCTCTAGATTGTATTCTCAAGACAGTCTTAGTTATATTCATGCAACACAAGGCCTTCAAGAGCTATTGTCAAATAGGTTTGTATAACAAATGGATAAGAAGACTAATCAGTTAACCAAAACATACATAAAACCTTATATATGATGGGTCAACAAACTGGCCAAAGATGCTTGTGATTCTTTCTTAACAATCAAAAGTAAGATGACAGTTACCATAAGATCATTAAACAGAGACAAAAGAGCTAATTCCACTCATAAGCATAGACAAAGATGAAAGAAGGTATGACAATAGAAAATGAAAGAATCTTGCAGACTGATATATTAAAGAAAGTGTCTTTCATACAAAACAGTAGCATATAGAACTCAAAATCCTCCCTTAGTTTATCTTCTACCTTTAGCTTTATAGATTTACAAGGTAGTTTTGAGATCCTAAAAGCATGGATCAGATATACTAAAGATAGAAAGTCAGAATTCAGTTTGCAAAAGATATGGAATGATCCTCAAAATGAGGTCAATCCAAAATTTCATGGTCTTCATATCTTGTAGAGTCATGGTACAGTGCAGAATATCCTTCCAAGGCTGAGTGATGACTCTTCCAAGAGATACAAATTCGAATTTGTTGAGGTGGGAAAAAATCCTGATTTTCTGCCTTTGTAAAAGATACCAAAAATGATTGAAACACCTCTTATTTCTCTTATCCATCAAAAATAGCTATTGGATCTGACTTGACAATTCAACAAATGTCCATTCGAAGAGGTTTCAAACCATTCCAACTCAAAAAATCTCGATCTGGGCAAAAATTCGGTCATTCTGGCAGTGACAGGCTTTCGGTGGTTAACCTAGAAGACTCCTGAGTGGATTAACTACCAAAAGATCTTCTTTCAGTGGTTAATGAACAGTCATCCTGTTCGCCTAAACCACCAAAACTTCAGCTTTGAGAAAACTTCAAAATTTGTAAAAATGATTACCTTGATTCTTTGTTGAATGTTCAAGGTATTTTGGACGATGCAGCTCTTGTTCGTGCAGATCTGCGAACTTCAACTTGCTATGTGGAAGACTCTGGTATATCTAACATGGTTGTAGATAATTTGGCTAGAGTCTCCAAACTTGTTTTCTCCTATGTTGGTGATTGAGAATATTTTAATTTCGGCCTCAGAATTCTAAGTTGTCTGTACAGCTTCATGTTCTCCCTTATCAACACCCCGTTTCTGTCTTTGATCTTATCATGCTTTTCTTTGAGGCTTTGGTTTATTTTGAAAATCTCTGCATTTATTTCAGTCAAGTCTATATTTTCCTTTTTAATAACTCTTTCCAAGACTTCCATTTCATAGACTTGTTGCAGAAGCATATTGATTTTTCGTGCCCTAGATGCCGTAAACTTACTTGAAGAGGATTTTGCCAATGGTGGACTGTGTGCCTCTGGGGGAGTTGGTGAGGGTAAGTTGGAACAATCATCTGCAACTTGTCCAGCCTGTACATTACCTTGTGTCTCTGCTAACTCTTGTTCTGGCTCTGAATCACTATAGGGTAGGTTTAAAGGGTTACTTCCTTCAGCAGGGTCCTTGGACTGCTCACCCTCAAACTATAACTTTCTTTTGGTTCTTTTCTTTTTAACAGAGGATGATTCTATCGGATCTCTTGGTGGTGAGATACCCTTTCGTTTTCTATGACTGCTTTTAGGAGTAATGGTCTTCTTAGTGGCAGCTTTTTTACCCTTCTCCTGTTGTTGCCAATTAGTCTGGAATTCATTCCAGAAGAGGAAGTAGTTCCAATCTACCTTCCTTTTCTTCAATGACTCTTTGACAATGAGAGTAATGAGTCCTTGATGAGACAATCTACTTGCCACCTTA
>JZKD02S1995991.1:9753-20383 GCA_000966675.3 Picea glauca
CCTACTAAGGTGACAATGGTAGTTTTTCCATAGTTACATAGGATTTGGGGATCTTGTGGTGGGATTTGCACAAATAAAAATCCTGTGATAACAAGACCCAAAAAATTGTGGAAATTTTTTCAAGAAAATAGAGAAACGTTGAGTTAGAGGAAGAAGTGGGAGACCACCAATATCCACTTGGATTAGAAATTCTCACTCGTTTCTTTAGATTTTTCTTTGGGTGACTTAGAGTGAGGTCTAATAGGGGTTCTTCTCAAAAAACTATTCCCTAAATGAAAACAACATATAAACAGAGTAATGAGTAACTCGTTTCCACACACAAAAATAATTCTTACGAAGTTATTGCTGCCAACAATATCATGCTATATTTTGCAACAAAATTTGATTTGAGACTGGTTGTACCAAATATGAGACAAATTCTAATTAAGAAGATTTGAGAATTAAGAATGTATATGACCAGACTGTAATGTTCAATTTATCTTTGAGTGCAAGTCTACCACAAAAAAATGCATACATTCGTGTTCAAAGATTTTAGCATTCACTACAAGGAGAATATCTTCTTGCAAAGGTTTTTGCAGAGTTTTTGGAGAATAAACAACTACCCAAAGCGTCGAAGGTCGAAGTCAATGATAGTCGTTGATCTAATATCCTCTAGATTCTCGCATGACCGTTAGATAAAAACGTAGTGGAAAGATGACATAACCACTCCCATGTTGACCACTTTGGCACTGATGAACTCTAGAAAAAATTGAAGAAAAAATTACCTAGACCTCTGAAGCCCCGAAGTCCTTAAGTCCTGAAGTAAATAGTGGTCTCCTATCTCAACCTTTGATTAAGTCATAGTCGTTGGATAAAGCAGTGGAAGGATAGTGTAAGGATCAAATCTAGATTGTTGATTTGGTTTCGGGAATTATGCTAACTATTAGATCAATCCTTGTGAGAGGTCAAACTTCAGAAGACTGGATGAAAGAGAAAACACCCGAAGGCCAAAGTCCGGAGGACTAGGTTCCACCCCCCGGTCACGGGTTATGAAACATAAGATGTGAAGCATTGGGAACATCACTTGAATTAATAATCCTGTGGTTTTCCGCATATGGTCACATGTAAATGGTTTGAAGGAAGCACCTCTGTAAAATTTTATTTCTGCAACAATCACAGAGACAAAAGAAATCGATCCATACCTGTGATCGATTTATGAAAAATAGGTCAGATGGTTGTTGAAAACACATGGAGGTTAGAACTCATCATGTCATTTCTGGTGAGAGGCAGTATGATATGTTTAAGTTGAAGACCCAGAATGATGGTCAATGGTGGCTATGCATTGGTCCCAAAGTTGTTGCAAGTGGGAAAGAAAGTTAGTTGTAACTTGTGGCACAAGTCAGCCCTAGCACTAAACTAGAGTTGAGCATAAGAGAGTATAAATACAACTATGCTTGGTTCATTTGAAAAGGTGTGCGAGTGGGTGAATAAGAGGATATGCACTCAAGGTCAATGATTTATGGTATGGTGCAAATTTCAGAGAGAAGATGAAGTGAAGAAAGTGTGAATTTCAGAGAAGAAGATGAAGTGTGGTGATGAGCATTTTTTGTAGACCTCTGATCATGAGATGGAGCAGATTCAATAAATGGATGACTAGTATTTGGGTTGGTTGTACTACTAGATCAATTCTAGTTGGATAGATTGCATTCTATCGACACGATGAGTCTTTCTTGAGAGTTGGTTCTCTCCTTGGAGTTGGTGCTCCTTACTTAAGTTGGTGCTGGGAAAACCCCCGTGATTGTAGTCACATATAAAATAATACAAAATATTATACATACATATGGTATCTCTTGTGTTCATTGTGCTTATGAATTGATTTCTCTTAATTATTGATAGATGTCAATGGTGAATGGCCACATACAATCTTACAATGATGATGTGTAAAATTATGTTTTGAAATAATTGCTAACTTGAAACAAGAAAATTTGTAAAAGACCACACATTAATTCACCCCCCCCTCTTAGTGTGGCTAGTGTGACCAACATGATAGGGAATTGTACGATGACTCATCAATGAGACCACCCAGAAGAAAACCTTTCCCCAAGGGTGACCACTTACTAGGGCACAATGTCAACCATCAAGGTGAAACAAGGAAAAGAGCATAATTTCCAAGAAGATGTTCTGTTGGGCGTATGCCTATTTTGAAAAAAGACCCAATTTTGGAAGGAAAGGCCTAATTTTGGAGAAGAACAACTTAAGAAAAGCAACAAGTGTGAGGAAAAGAAGAATGCAAGGCACGTAGGAAGGAAAAGATAACCATGATAGGGTTAGGGTTTTGGTAGAGATTGTAACATCTATAAGCTTGTAAAATAGTATAAATAAGAACCTAGGAGGTCTAGGTCGGGGGTCGGGGGAGGTATTGTTCAGTTGGTAGTAGTTTAGTTGTTGTTATAATATTTTTGTAAAGTTGTTGAGCTCTAGAAGAGTCAAGTAGGCCATATTTTGAGGGTTAGGTCACATGTTGAGGAGCCTGGTGTGATCTAGTCTACCTCACAGATGTTATTGAACCTCTTCATGATTGTATGATGGGAGATGTAGTGCGCGCAACGACATATTTTGCAAAAAACTAAATTAAAGAGCAGAGAATCCAAATCTTTGTGGACATATCCTAGGAGGGGGTGAACCATGGTAAAACTTGTCTCCAATGTGATGATTCAGGCATGTTTACCTTCCTTCAGTAGTTATTTCATGTATGAAAGAATGGTTAAGATAGATACATTAGACTGCATGCATGGGTTAAAAGATGAATGAATCCTATGAATATTTGAATGAATAACATGATGAATGCATGAAGAATATCAATTACAATCCCAAATCCCCACTCATTCCTAGACTGCAAGCACTTGAGCATTGCAGTCACGCATATAACTATCTCGGGTGAGACTGCACAATGCACTCTGTGTGTTGTGTTTCCTTTTGGTTTACCAGGAGGGCCGATAGTTTTAGAGGGTTTTTTTGGAAACTTGTTCAGATCTGAACCTGGGTCAACCCAAGAAGTAGAAGTTAAATAAGTCAACCAACAAATGGTTATGTTGCCGGCTGTAACTACATGGGATTGAGTGGAAGAGATCCGTAGAAGAAGCATATGGAGAATGAAGGTATAAAAAGGAATGTTCAAGCCATGGAATCCAACGAAGGTGAAGATCGAAAGATGGTTGAAAACAAAGGAACTTGTGTTTGTATAGAAGGATAATAGAAACCCTAACTTAACACCGTGGAAATACCTTGACAAATACGTGTTTAGCGACCCACATGAGGTATTTTTCCGTGATTTCCCACATTTGTTGCAGGAGTGGCTATTGAGGTTAAAAGACAACCACCCAACAAATCGAATCAGACAGCTGGAGTGGAATCCTGTGGAGATCACGTAGTTGCAACAAGTTAACAGTAAATTTATGCACGCAATAGATTTCTGGTTAGACAATATTATTGTAGGGTTTATCACCAAATTTGCAGTAGATATCGTGATGTCTTACAATGCATCAGAGTAGGATTTTATGAAAGGACCTAGAGGTAGGTATATTAGATCATTGTATACTTCAATCACTATTTTATTTTATAACAATGGTGTGATGACCATGGAATCAGACAACTAAACTTCCCTGCGTGCATTGGGGAAGGGGGGAAGCACTGACAAGAGGTGGAGAAATGGAGGAAGAAAGGGATAAGGGAAATAAGAAGGAGGCCATGGACCCAATCATGATGGAGGAAGATCAAATAAAGAAGATAATGGCAACAACTGGAAAGACACGCAATGGAGTACACTACCAATATAAGACGAATAAAAAAAAGAGATCCATAGATGATAGAGAGGTATTGGCAAGTGATGAGGAAGAGGTAGAGAATCTCTGGGCTGTGGAGTAGATTGAGGAAATCCCACGTACAACATATGAAAGGAAAACATGAGGTCCAAGGGCAAGAAGAGAAGGAAAAACTCCAATCCAGGTTAGTGTCAATGTGGAACCTATAACCCCATGTGCGACTAGTACACCAGAAAGAACACCACCATTTAGACAATCGAATTTTAGTTGAAGAAAGACAACAAGAAACACATCTAAACAAGGAGAAAAAAATGGAGTATCTAGTTCAGGAAGTAACAATCAAATATCTACACCGTGCTGAGGTAGTAGTTCAACACAATTTAAAATGGCAGGACATGATCCCACGATCAAGTTACCAAAATTTCGGGGAGAGGCATCAGAGGACCCTAAAAAGTACTTATTCATTTGTGGGAAGATCTGAGAAGAAAATAAGATCATAGAAGAGGATACAAAACTTGCGTAGTTATCTATCACACTAAGAGACCATACACTGGATTGGTACATGAGCGTAGATGTAAATAGTCCACCAGGAGTAACAAGGACTATTGCAGATGTGAAAAAACTACTGATAAATGAATTTCAGAAGCCTAGATAAGAAGATCGATACATGAATGAAATGATTGAAATCATGTAAAAACCAGGTGAGTCTGTTTGGGAGATTGATCAGAGGTTTAAGCATCTCAAGGGTAAGTTGAAGTATGTAATGAATGAAATGCAACATAGGCACTTATTTGTGAACTCACTGTTACCACATTTGAAATACCCTTTAAGACAACAAAAGTTACAAGCTTAGGAAGAGGCTCTGCAACAAGCCTTACAACTAGAAGAGAGCCAGTATCAGAAGACATATATAGCAATAGAGGTGCTGAAGGAGGATATCAAGAACCTAACATTTCAACTTAACCAGAGTAAGGGCAAAGAGAAAAGAGAAGTTGTTTAGTGTACCACATGGAGGACAAAAGGACACCGCAAGAATGAATGCCCAACATTCGTGTGGTACATGGAAACAAGAGTACCAAACCATTTTCCAACAGGAGAACCATGGTGCGAGATTTGTAAAATGCATGGGCATGATCCATATCATTTTACAATGATGCAGAACTACCATAAAGTCCCCAAAAGTTCATACTGCAATTTTTGCAAGTCAGTGGGTCATGGTGATAAAGATTGTAGGATGATGGAGTTGATGAGAGAAATAACTTCAGATACTTATAGGGTGCAAGAAGAAATGATGACATGACAAGCTACACCTCATTTTAACCGGGTACCACCTCCATATAATAATGTGTAGCCACATTATAACAACACACAACCATAGTATAACCCCTCACAATACAATCAGGTACCTCAGTATAATGCACTGCGAGGAGATCGAGCTAGATATAGAGGTGGAGGATGGGGTAGAGGAGGATTTGGATGTGGAAGAGGCCCAATAGTGTGCCACAACTTCCAACAACTAGGACATTGCGAAAGGGAATTCCCACTTCCACTGCGACATGCATGTACCGTCGCGCAACATACCATGATACAGAGGAATGTCCAACACTTTTGGGAAAGATCCAAGAAAAGAGGAACCTGAACAACCAAAATGTTCAGTGGATTTATGTAGAAGCTAGGGATGATGGAAGAAACATCAACATAGTCACGCGAGGAGGAGCTAAGATAGGAATTGACATAGTAAGACAAGATCTAGCTCAACACCAATGGGTGAAGAAGAATATTGAACCACAGAAGCAGTTTGATGCGTGGAAAGAAAAGGAAACATTCAAGGAGGCAAGATAAGAGTTTCTCAAGCAAAATGTTGCGTCTACATCAGTAGCACAACAAAATCAAATTTCTCCTATGCATGTGATTCTTTCCTCAATGGACCATACCATTGAAGCACAACCACTAGAGCAAGTAAGTAACATAAAAACTTTTCTGCAATCCTGTGTTAAACTATTGAATGAACCATCATCTGTAAAAATCTTGCAAAATCTACTGGAAATATGTAACACAGAGGCAGAAGGAAAATTAGAATAGAAAATAGTGAATCATCTCCATTCAAGAAGAAGGAAAAGTAGAGAATTTAGACTGAATTCCATCATTGGAGATTCCAACATGGGTGATATTATACTAGACTTAGGCTCTGAAGTAAATGTTTTACCTAATAAGACATGGCAGTGTATGGGAGAAACCAAACTAGGCCATTCACCTGTCCATTTGAAATTAGATAATAAACACATATTTTGTAACACCCATCCTGGTTACGACAACAACTCCGAAAACAGGTGCAATTTTATTTTTTTTTGTTTAAAGTGTGTGCGCACGTGTAGAAGAAACAACCCCCTTGACTCTACGTCACCACTCGAACCAACAAGACGCAAGTAAGACGAACGCAACAAGACGACCCGACATATCATAGTGACCACAATAAATAAACGCCCCTGGACATAAGGCGTGCAACTAGCAACGGTAAGCAGAAAATGACACCAGGTGTTAAGTACAATACCGTCACAGAATGGAAGAATCCAACAGTAGAGTTTACTATTTTTGCACAGAAAAGAAGGGCTTTTAGTCTTATGTCTTCTCGGAAGAAGATTAGACAGGCTCATGGCCGACTGCTCAGGCAGAAACTAATAAATCTTTTAGGGAGTTGCAGTAGTGGAAATTGTGCCTTTAAACAGCCCGAGACTACTGATACGACTCAGAGTGTGTCGCAAGAGTGGAACTGTGCCTTTAAACAGCCCGAGACTCTTGATACGGCACTGGATTCCTTCCACCCGAATTACACACAGACATATATACTAAGCTACAAGAGGTGTCTATATCCCGCCCGACACAAATAGACCACGCAATGCAACACCACCAAGTACTACAAAATCAGGGACAATCATGACCTCTGCGGGAGACGCAAGCTAGGAGGACTCTAATACCGACCAACCACTATAGAGACCCGAAGACATCAATCAAGATCAATTGCTCCATTAATTATCATTAACCGACGAAGGCTATCCTAAGGTAAAAACCAATAATCTCAAGCCCCATTATTTAGTTATAAGGTCAGTATGCACTAGTTCAGGGACAAGCAATAAGCACAAGCGCATTGTATTTTCTGTTAATTTCCATAATTGCGCAACAATATCATACCATAATGGTAAACCCTCGAACATTTACAATCTCCATATTATCCTGCCTTTCCTGCCAATTATTACCATATTTTGCAATAACCTTACGAAATAATAGCATTGCGATCTAAACATCATCATGAACATTCAATTAACAGATATTAACATTGCAACTTAAGTGTCCTCATTAACATTGCAATTAAACAATTACTTAACATTGCAATTCAACCCGCATTAACATTTCAATTAAATAATATTAATATTGCAATTAAACAATTACTTAACATTGCAATTCAACCAACATCAACATTTCAATTACATAGTATTAATATTGCAATTAATCAATTACTTAACATTGCAATTCAACGAGCATTAACATTTCAATTAAATAATATTAACATTGCAATTAAACAATCACTTAACATTACAACTTAACACAACTGTTATCGCTAACACTTCAATTTAAACGCATGATAACCTTGCAAATTAAACATCATCCAATCATTCAATTAACAATTATTGACATTGCAAATTAAAACAACTATTATCATTGCAAAATAACAAGTATTACCATTGCAATTTAAACCACTATTAACCTTTCAAATCAACATCATCATTAACCTCGCAATTTATCAAATAGTATTATTAAACATTAGACAAGTATTACTTAACACAACCCCGTAAACATAGCATTTTAATGGATAAGAATAACATAACATTCTAGATATTCAATCTGATTTACTAACCAGGATAACTATTATTGTCTTGAGTTAATAATTATTGAACTTGGCAAGCTAACCAAAGCTTGTGGAAATCATTCTTCTAACCAAGAATTGTAATCCTACCATTCTACGAATCATTCTAAATAAAAACGTTGTCATCCATGTTGATCTAGGTTAATAGTCGTTAAGAGCTTAGGCGGCTAATAAGCTAAGTGAAATAATGATTTTAGGTTTAGGCTAAATGGTGTCCTAGACAAAAGATACGTTGAAAACCTTAAATAAAAAAAATCCATCATCAGCTCATCGATACCATCCACTCTGTCTGTTCGTCATTCCCAAAAGATATATTCATTTATTTTATTTTTGCACTATCTGTCGGCTTTAATAAATAAATAAAAATATTTAAAAAGAGATCTAGGGTTTCGCTGAATTGTCTCGGGTACTGGGCTAACCTTCTAGGATAAATATTGAAAAGCTAAACGATAATAATGGTCAGCCACCCTATAGACGCATCAAATAGCCAACAAGCAATTAATAACATAGCACTTATTCGCTGTGGCAGACATTCCTGAGCTGGGAGTAAGGCGCACGGGTATGGAGCTCTGTTCCGTTCTACAAGGCCCGAGGGAAATAAAGTCGGCCCCATTACTAATGCATAGAGGTATACCGCGTGCTCACGCAGAGGTGGGAGTAAGGATGGTTCAAGTTGTGCCGTCCGAAGGTTACACGGGGCACTGTAAACACTAGCAAAAGTTTGCCCAGTCTGTCGAACGCACACCAGAAGTTTTTTTCCGATCAACCAAGTATATCTAACCCATTGAACCACCCAATCAGTCTCTGTAAAGCCAAGTCTATGACAAGATTACCCTTGCAGAATTAAAATAGTGATATCAACATATGAAGAAAATAAAAACGCTTGCCGAATTAAACTAATGACAGGAACATTTGAAGAAAAACGCTTCCAGAATTAAAATGGAATAAAAGCCAGGCCTATGACGAGTTTAAAACACTTTCCTGAACAAGTAAAAATATTAAACTTTCTTGAGAAATAAAATAATAAACTTTCTGAGAAAATAAAAATAACCATGTTGCTTACCAATGGACCTTCACTTTACCACCAGTGACCGAGACCGTCACAGGCGAGACATATACGCAGTAATCTTAATAGGTAATCGGATACGCCAGTCATAAAGAACAATCCGAGTCGTAATTAACAGTCCGATACCAGTAAGTTGGCGATATACGAGGTCAAATGTTTTTACTGGGGACAAGCATCTTTAGTGCAATGCTGGTCAATTATTATGCATTAATATTATCATTTGTAATAACATAAATGGAAACGATTTAAGATGATGACTAAATAAATAGCTTATAGCAAACATACCAACTCTTCACTATTCCGAGAAAAGGCACTTTCCATAGTACAGGAAATACTGTAGTGTTCCAAAATACTGTTACCAGGACACCAACTTCACACATACATAGATTTCATGACGTAGACCCAAGACCAATCAAAATTGAAACTTTTAATCAGAGGTCAATCAGATGGTAGTATTTTATTAAGGGTTTCAAGAAAAAAATGATGAGTTGGAAGGGATAACGGGTTTAACTGTCTCTTGAATATATAAAACGCTGAGAATGAGAACAGGGAGCCGAAGGACAGTTGACTATCATATGTTTCGCTATACAATAACGAAGTCAAATCACAGGTCTCAACACAGATTTGTAACTAAAGCAACTGTTGGAACTATTTGAATTTCCTACCTGTCAACCCTCAACGGAGGCAAATCCCATCATTGGTCGGCATACATCCCAAGCCCTAACTGTTAACGCATCTAAGAAGACATTTCAATGGAAAAATATGGCATGGAGCAATGAGATGTCAGCATTTTTCTCAGGTGAATACCAGCACGCCCCCGTTAACATGCATACGCCCACAATAACATTAGAAACGCCTGCTGAATAAAAGACACCCCTGTGCTATCTAATACATCCTCAAACTATGGAACGCCCCCATTTATATAAGAAACGCCCATACCCAATACAGTAAGCACACACCCCACCTAATTTTTTTTGAACCATAATATGAGCCATATAAAACAAAAACGAAATAACCTTAAGCCCCATACAAATTTATCCAGCCCTAAACTGTACCCGTACATGAAAAAAAAACGAAATAACCCTAACCCCAACTATTTACCTATAACCCTAAACTGAACTAGTTATAAAAGCGAGAATCTTCTGAGTTTAAGGACGAGGAAAGAACATTTTACATCCATACAATCATAATGTCAACAGTAATCACTATGCATTCTACTTTACTAAGTTCAGGAGCATACCTTTGCCTTATTTTTTTGCCGCAATTGACTCCCGTGCTCTGTGCTGCTTCTGCCTTCAGCACTGCTCCCGCTCGCCAACCGTAGAGGACTCACCGGTACCTTCCAGCCAAACGCTAGGGGTACTCTCCTTCCCCCTTAGCCCCCCGAGCCGCAAATGGTCCACACACGAACCAGACAATAGCCTAGCTTCTCATCTCGCCTCCAAGGCTGAGCTACCACTCAAGTCAGCTGAGAATCCCCAACTCCTACAAGAAATCAGTCCAGTCTCTAGTCTGGCAGCATAACAATACCAATAGCTGAAAAAGTCCCTTCTCTTTCTCCCTCCCCCTTTCTTTTATCCAGTCTCAAACCCTAAATCCTCTTCTTTTAGGTTTCTCCCCCCCTTTTTCCTTTTTATTTTTTATTTTTCTTTTTATTTTATTTTATTTTATTTTATTTTTTAAAACTCAAAGAGTAAGTGTGCTCATTCAAAATTCCCTTTTATTTTTACATGCGTAACTTTTTTATTAATGGTAGAGGCGGTAGGGATTAATAAATTTACGGAAAGAGAATCCATTAATCATTTTCGTTATTCTATAAATTTAAGATAAGGAATACACGAC
>JZKD02S1995991.1:38975-54061 GCA_000966675.3 Picea glauca
GAATTCAAGGGAGGATAAATTATTTTGATGATGCTTTCTAAGGTATGTTATTTACAGGTCATCTCACCATTTTCGCAATAATTTTTTTTATAGAATGATTCAGACCGTGAAATTGTTATTCCATTGAGGAAACATATCTAAGTATCTGTGTTAAAAAATTCATCTTGTGGTTCGTTGTATTTTTTGAGTTACACTCCGTGGAAAATAGGGTTTGTGGCTAGTCTTGAAACTAGTCTAAAACGGGTGTTTCGGGTAAAAACATCATAACTTCTTCATAACAGATCCAAATTCAGTAAGACCAAATGTGTTGGTTATAGTATAGTATTTAGTATGCTTTGTAACAGTTTCAAATCGATTCAAAAAACATTTTATGCGGAACACACTCTACAAGGTCACTCTCTAGAATAAGCCAGAATTCAACAAGGTATGCCATTTTTTCTATAACTCCTTTTACGAGAGGTTCTAAGTAGTGACACCTGGAGGAATTGCATAAAACACACTAAAGAACATTGTGTATCAGTTTCATATCTTTATTCATTACAGGTACAAAGTTATGATTATTTCAAGTTAGGGTTGTTGACTAATCCAAAACTAGTCACGTGAGACTAAATAAAAGTTTGATGAAAATGCTAGTCTCTTGTTGTTAAAGTTAAGGAAGTTTTGTAGGTATGTGATAATATACACCAAGTCTATTACAGAGTTACAAATCATATTTGGATGATGAAATTGATGAGGGCTTTTGGTTAAGGTACATGTTGGGTACATGGTTGAGACAAGTAGTTGATGAGTTGACACATTACATGAGGTGTATAGTAGATAATGTTGGTACATATTGATGAGTCATAGTTGATGAGTAGTTGACACATGATTGGTACATACTTGATACATGGTTGGATGCACTTGTTTATGTTACAGGTTGATTACATGTTGTTTGGTACAGGTTGTGTTGACGGGCAAATTTGACATGTCGTTAACTGGAAGAATAGATCCGGTCCGGGGTTGTCTAAATAACTCAAGTCGTTTGGTGTGACCTATTCTGACGGGTTTAATGGCTCCGTTAGCCAACTAGGGTCCTAAAGATAGAAAAATGAAATAAACTAACTAAAGAAAAGATTCTAACAATCGACACAATAATTACAAATATTTATCTAAGAATGTGAATATATAAATGATTATGAACAATTTATATATAGTTTACGAGGTTTGCATGAAATCTTGCGAAAATGATTGTTTGATAAAGTTTTTGAATCAAATCTTAACAACACTTCTTTTTTGATTTTTTTTTTAAAGATATTAAAGGAATAAATACTGAACGAATACGATTGAAACAGTGACACAAAAACAGTGAAAGATAATTAATGTAATCATTGTTTCATTCATAAAAAACTTAACTAAATAACACATAGAATAATCTGTAGCTGATCAACGAAACTGGTATTATTTTTCTGTGTTGTATGAGCTCCTTCATGTACTGTTGTTAAGGGAAACCTTTAACAAAACAATACTAGCACTTCCAGAATACATTCAAAGAAGTATTTGATATTGGAGTAAATTAATAACAACAGGAAGACAACTAATTAAAAATCGTGTGATCTTAAGATAATCAATATTTAAGAACGAAAGAAATTCAATTCTGAGTATTGATATTATCCATCATTTAACATTAGAAATAAATTCCACAATAATCAAATGATCGATTGATCACACATAAAAAATGGAATAAGAAATTATGGGCAACATATAACATTTAATAGTATGAAAACACCATATGATGACAAGCTAAAGCTAAAATCAACCATAATAACATTTTCATAATACAACAATAATGAAAGAACGAAATGGAATAAGTATCACACAGGTCTAAAGCCAAATATGAATTACTTTCCCATATTCTTTCTCAAAATCACATGCCCATATTGTAGTCCTGGAAGAATTTTTAAGATAATAAACTCTTAAAGATTGAAAAAATTAATACATAAATGATAACAATTAACCATGTATTGATAAAATAGACTAAAGCTAATTTAAATCAGTGCATAATCAATTATTCAAAGAATATGAATATATTATAATAAAAATAAAACCATTTTACTCACAGGACAAAAGCCATTAAGCAACCTAGAATTCCATATTCTTCTTTGAAAATACTCGTCCATTCTCCCAAAGATTCCAACCATCTGTTATTCCATTTGAAAAGAAGAAAAGTTTACAAAATAAATAATATACAAAAGAGAAAGGATTAAAATCCTCCCCTCCAATTCTTGGATCCCTGGGCTTTGATCTTTCTAATATATTTATAAAATGAATGAACAATCAGGGCGTCACTAATAATTTCTGTCACCTGAAATTTGCCTCGTAAAAAGACCCAAATATCTCTCAAATCATGCATTTGTTTGGTAAAATCTATACGTGTAAGGTAAATGGATCTATTTGGGTTCTAGGTTTTCAACCGTTTCTTCAAATTCCTCATGTTTTGGCTGCAATCAGTCCCGCAAAATCGTCTGTTTGATCTTGACACATTTCCAAATTTTATCTGTTGTTGCTCATAAAATTATTTGTAGCAATCCAATATTATTTTTGGATCAATCATCTTGAACGTATTTGGATAATAAAATCAAGCCATGATCAGATCCGTATCAAATATTTGATAATAGAAACCTGTTTAACAAAAAGAAACCTAAATTAATAACCTAAAAATTGAGAATAAAACAAAATCTAGAACAATAAAATCAAAAATGAATTTAAACTAACTATAAGTTCTAAACAAACATTGTCTATAATGATTCTAAAACTCTAGAAGCTTCAAGTTAATGGAGAGCAGAAAAATATTAATTTTGATTTTTTACAAAATCAAACAAATGATAGATAATTCTTTTATTATTATTATTTTAAAATGAGATGTAAAATGAAAAAAAAGAATTTAATTAATTAATATCACCAAATGATTTCATGAAAATGAGAAACCAACCAAGATATTATTTGATGAAGTATTGAACACATTATTTAAAATAGTCAAACTTGCTAATGAACAAAAGAATGAACACATAATCATAATTTAAACAAAAGTAAACAGTTCATAAAAATTAAGGTTTTTGTTTAAATTGAGATTTTTATGCTCATTTCTAAATTTTAGCATATACTCTTGCAATGACTGTCTCATACTATCATGAATGTCTTAAGTTTGTCTCAAAGAAAACCAAGGTATGGAACTATTTGAAAATGTTGATTCTGTGGCTCATCATAATTATCAAGATTCTAATGGGGGCCCTTTAAATTTTGTAAAACTTTAGGGGGAGTTGTTGGGGCCCAACAGGTTGGTGCATGGTTGATGCACTTGTTTATGGTATAGGTTGATTACAGGTTGAGGTACAGGTTGATGCATGGTTGATGCATGGTTCAGGTTTATTGGTATATGTTTACAACGATATATCTCACAGTGATAGTGTGACAATGGTTCCATCATTCTACTTCTACTTCAGGGGGGTTGGACGAGACAAGGACATATGGTTGTAGCCACCTTTCAGTTGTAGCTGGAGAACATAGGGGGTTGTAGCCTCCTTCTGGTTGTATCCAGAGAATTGGGAAGTTCGAGATTGCCTCAGGTTGTAGCCTGAGAAACTAGGGGGTTAGAGCCTCCTTCCAGTTGCAGCTGGAAAACAAAGGAATTCGGTGCTTCCAATGAATGTAATTCTTCAAGACATATAAGAAAAAACATTATGTGGTTTTCTCCCGCTTTGGGTTTCCACATAAAACATTGGTGTATTGCGTATGTGTATGATTTTTCATTTGTTCATTGGTCATTATTGGATGATAATTCTACATTGATATAAAAGTTGTATTATTTGGTTAAAAAGGATTACAATTGCTCTATTACTGATTCATCCCCCCTCTCAGTAATCCAACACTCTCTCCTATGGTTAGAGTATGATTTTATACATATATAGAGGCACATTATGCCACAATTACAATAGATTTGATGTACAAATCATGTCCTCTGTTTCTTGTGAACAAAATGGTGAATTTGGACATTTGATGTATGGTAGTTATAACCATCAGTTCGCTCATTTGCTAATCAAGGAACTTAGAGTGATCTTGATACTATTTGTATGAAACAAAGTGCATACAAATAGTATCCTTCATATCATGAAAATTGATCTCATTACCAAAGAGAGGTTTCATCACCAGCTTGTGCACAAGGAAGTTGACTGTACATTCGACCAAAGGATTGCGCCTCATGAAGCAGGCCTAAGTGTGATCTCTTGAGCATCATACGATCTTTGATTAGTCCTCTTCAATACCTACGTGGTCTATCTCCAACGAGAATCTCATAAGTATGCCAATGAATTCCACCAGATACTAGAATGCACTTTTGGTACCAGAATGAACTGGTGCTACCGGAAGTGAACTATGGTACCAGAAATGAGCTGAGCAAAACATCATTAGAAAATATGTTCTAGATATTCAATCTAATTCATCGAAGACGTAGGAAATCAACAAGAATATGCAATATTTACCTTTTATAGCTTGTCAAGGGTGTTTGGATTTAAAAACACATGAAAACATGGAAAGAAGGTAATAACCTGGTACATAGGTGAGGTAAAGGTGGTAAAAAAGGATAAATAATAAGTACAAAATGTGTCAAAACCATGAGTGAACATACCCTGGGGCTTATTTTTCACCAGGTTCAGGGACACTGCAGTGACAGATAGTCAGAGACTTTAACGAGATGAGATACAACTCCCACAGGGATGGGCGCAACACCTAGATCCTGGATGTTGGCCCTATTTTGGTGTTGATGTCTTCTACTAGGGCTTCGCGCAGTTAGGGTTTGGTGGATACCTAGATTATTGATGTTAGATGGCATGAATTTCAGTGAGGAGAGACATCACTTCCTCCCACCTTGATCCGGATTGATGCCACGTGGCCTTTGGAGGCCTCCCTCCTTGCTTAAGGAGGCTTGACGTCTCACACATGTGGCTCATTTATGATGTTTTACATTTATTACATTGTGTAAAGGTTAAATGAGGGGTCGACCCCACTTAAATCGAACAAATGTTATGTTATGTGGACAAAGGTGTAGCACTAGCCTCATATAAGAAGGGTAATACTCACTTTCAGTTCATGATCATCTTTTCCTAACCATTTCGAGGAGTACTTTTGAAATTTTTGGCCCCTTTGGGGTTATTAGTATTTCTCTCTCATGCACTGTGCTTGGAATGGATCTCTTGTGGATGTTTTGTTGATTTTGGATGGATATTTCTTCAATTAAGGTTAAATGGCCATAGTTCTTGAATGAAGTATGTAATTTTCTACAATTTTATGATATGTTGTTGATGTAAATGGTGAAATTTCTATCTTTTTGCAAGGATTCTTGTTTATTGAAACCCTAAGAGAGGATCATAAGTGATTCTTCTTCTCACATGGTTTTGTTTGTCCAAAATTTGTGAATTTCCCTTTCTAGGGTTAGAACCCTAAATCCCTAAAGTGCTATAACTTTAGGATTTTATCCCTAGAAAATTGATCTTTGAACTAGTTGAAGCTACAAGAAGGGAGAAATGATATGTAGGGCCCAAAATTGCTTGCACCGTAAATGACCTTCTCCTCAAAATCTAAATACTAAGGCCCAAATGTGCTTGCACCTTAGGACTTAGAATCTACCTCTTGGTTTCAATTAGGTCAACTTTCAAGCTTAGATGCATTGAAGACTCCATAACCCTAGAATGTTAAAGACACCAATCTAGAAATGACTCTTGTGGTGAAATTGATTGATAAAACCTCTTTTCCAAATCTGTTAAGTGTTCTACTAACTATACTAACTCTAACCCTAGAACAGTCACAATATTATTTGTTGTTGTTATAAAACATTTCTACAACCATCTAAAACTACATTTATTTGTTGCATACACTCATCTAAAGGTGTCTAATAACTTATTCAAAAATCTCTCCTAGCAATAGAATAATATTGTGCTTGATGAATGGTTACTTTTCATGTTAAATTTCTACATTTCTTAGCACTATTTATTGTTGTTGTTACAAATTATGCATTGTTGTTATAAGATTGTTTTACTGCTGCAATTTCCAAAAACCATATAAATATAACTTGTCTAGTGTGTCGAAGAGGCCATTGTTGCATACCTTGGCTTGGAAATTGTTATATATATGTTGCAAATTGTTCTTGTTTCAGGAAGGTACAACAAACCACATTACAACCTCTCTCACTTTCCTAGACCTAGATGAACTAACTAATGATCAAGATACGGGGCAATAGGATTGAATACTAAACTTTCTATTTGATCCCTTGATGTTACCAAGGAATCCTCCCATGTGGTGGACCTTTTCCATCACTAAAACGAGGGAAGATCCTACTAAGGTGACAATGGTATATTTTTCCACATTTATGCAAGATATGAGGATCTTGTGGTGGGATTTGCACAAGTACAATTCCCGTGATAACATGACCCGAAAAATCATGGAAAATGCCAAGAAAATAGAGAACCATTGAGTTATAGGAGGAGGTGGGAGACCACCAATATCCACCTAGATAGGAAGCCTCACTCGTTTCTTTAGATTTCTCTTTGGGTGACTTAGAGTGAGGTCTAATAGGGGTTCTTCTCAATATTATATTCCCTAAATTAAAAAAACATATAAACAGAGTAATAAGTAACCTCATTTCCACAAACAACAATAATTCTTACAAAGCTATTGCTTCCAACAATATCATGCTAGATTTTGCAATGAAAATTGATTTGAGACTGGTTGTGCCAAATCTGAGACAAATGTTAATTAAGAAGAATTAAGAATTAAGAATTTATATGACCAGACTGTAATGTTCAATTTATCTTTGAGTGAAAGTATACCACAACAAAGCGCATGCATTCATGTTCAAATATTTCAATGTTCACTACAAGGAGAACACCTTCTTGCGGAGATTTTTATGGAGGTTTTTAGTGTAACAAAATTTGTCAAAATTTAAAAAAAAACCTCTGCTACAACCTCCTCTATTGGTTCTAGAGGTTTTAGCAAATGTTCTATATAAATTATGCACAATGGTTCCCCCTTTTTCATCATCTGCAGAGAGTCGATGCTCTTATAAATATTGCGAATCGGTTCTGTGTGCTTATGTTATGATGCACCGGAGCGGTCTTGCATTTGTACACCCTAATGCGATAAGGTTACATATAAAACCGATGTGATTTAGGATTAGTACGTGCCATTGTAGTTAAGTTATAGTTAGTGTTACACATCATAATTTCACACTTGAGTTTCACACCCTAAGTGTTGGAAGTGTCACAAAGTGACGTATGCACCCTGTTAAGTGTCACATGCACTATTGCAAGTGTCATATGCACCTTATCTAGTGTCGCAACCCCTTTATACCATAAAAAAAATTGTCACAATCCCTAAGTCATGTTGGAAGAAGAAGCCCCATCATTTGACAGACAAAACATACCTTTTCCTTGGCAATTTTGACCATTTTTTAGCATTTTAGAAGAATGGTGATCCCCTACCCATACTGGGGGGAACCAACACTCCTATAGACTTGTTAAAGGGGAACCATGGCAATTTTTCTATCACTTGAGGGGGGAGGGGCGTGCCAGTCTTGTTAGAGAGAAATGGGGGATTCTCCATCTTTTCCTAAAGGCCAACTGTTGATGGATGAGGTTTGTTGTGTTCGAATCCTACCCTATGGGCTCTATCCTAGGATCTAATCCAAAATTACGAAGCCATATCCTCAACCATATCCTTCATTTTCTCATGGTGGTTGCACCTCTCAAAGCCTATATATTGAAGGTATTTCCAAGGTGAAAGGGGGAATAATTCAGGTATCAAACTTTTGATTCTGGGCGAAGCATCAACATTTTGATGTCAAGATTCATGCAAGGGTTGGACAAGGAGATATTGGAGAAGTGACTACATATTCAATAATGCTTTGTAAGTGCCTTCTTTGTCTTTCCAATTAATATCAACTTGGCATATTCCCTTCAAGTTCATGTCTTCTACATTTGCTTGTCTATTGTCATTTCAGTAAGTTCGTAGATGGATTTTATTTTTCTAATGATCTAGAGTAGGAAGAATAATTCCTTTGCTAGCATTTGTAGGACTTCAGTTGCGTTGAGGATCCTGGAGATCAAGCGTCGGGATTGGAACAACAAGGATGAACATCACAATAAGGTGCCCTACATTCTTCTTCTCTCTTGCTTGATTGATTGAGTTAGATCTATAGGGAAATTAGTAATCACTTGTTATCTTATGTATTTGGAGCAAAGATAGGAGTCTTGTTCCAAAGGGGAGCTTAGCCTGTCTGCAGAGTAAGATTTCTCACAATAGAAAAATGGGGCCCTTTTTCATATTGATCTCGTGACATTGGATTTTATCACCAACTAGTGCGTTCACTGTGAAAAGGTTTGTTTGTTTGGTTTGCTTCTTATATTTTTAGCATGTGCTATTTGTTTTCCCTAGTAAAACTTTAGGTTGAGTCCGTGTCTATGATGTCAGTTCCTGGAACTACCAATTAAGGTACCCCTTTTTCCGGGATACCATTTGTTTCTCCTTTTGCAGGACACATTGGTCCTCCTTACATCACTACTTTGATTCTTCCTGAACTCACTATTGGGTTGTAGGTCTGGTTGTTTTCCACTCCGATGAACGTAAATGATCCTAGTGATTCGTCTGTAAGTACTCCACCACACGACCATCAACCTTAGGTCGATCCTATGCCTTCTTCTCCCGTAGGGTCTTCTTCCTGTTCTTCCTCTTCACTTAGTGAAAGCTCTGTAGCTAGTAACCGGATAGATAGGAAGAAGAAGAAAAGGAAGATTAAGAAGAAGAAAAATAATCTAGGGGAAAAACTTCCAACCACTATAGGACATATTGGAAGCGATCAACCAACTATTGTTCATCATGTTGGGAGTGTTGATAATGTCAAAAACTCTACCAAGACAATCACAAACCCAAATTCCCTTATAGGTTTTGTAGGGTGACCACCTTCTTAAGGATTTCCCTAGTATTCCCAAGGTTATAGAAGTGTGGTCCGAGGGTTCTCAACTTGCGTTGTCAGCTGTTGCAGGTCATGCTGGTGAAAAACCATCAACTAGTGATAATTAGGTTGGAAGTAAGAAGGGTAAAGTCAAATTTACTTGATTTCTATATAAGGAGATGCACCACAGTTACCTCTACCCTCATTGGATGAGGCTTCACATATGTTGGAAAATATTTCTGATGTCCAGCAACAACTTCCATCTCCAAACCCACCATTGGTTGATGAACTGGTCAATCTAGCTCCATCATTAGTCAATCTGGTTGATTAGGTAATTCATTCAGTTCCATCATCAGTTGATACGGTTGATCAAGTGATTAACTCGATTTCACCTTCGATCGATCCCACTCTCCACTTGGAGAGTGAATTTAAGGTAGTCGATCCAATACCACCCTTGGTCGATCCCACTCCTCTTAGGAAGAGTGAGGATGTTTCTGAGGTCTTTCTTGTTTCTAAGGATTCTTCTAAAAAGGGAGCACTACACTCGTTCCAATGGAACCACCTCCTAGTAATGAGACCATTCTTTTATGATCCAGGAGGATCTCGGTGGCCACCCACCTTTTCCAATTGGCTCAAAACAATTTTTTGGCAACTTACTATTTTTAGCATTTTTTTGGGCCCCAAACTTTCGGGCCATAATAATAATCATTATGATTCATAATCATCTCAATATATAGCCTTCTCAGATGCGTTACAAGCTGAATTATATAGAAAATATGACCTTAGACCAAGAACCAATGTAAATACAACCAAAACAAATAATCAAGGTCAACCAAAAAACACATAAAATAAAGACAAAGGGAAAGAAATCATAGCTCCCAAGAAAAAATATGATCCACATGTTACAAAGAAAGAAGATGCAGAACCAAAAGAGACAAAAAAAAAGGCAATTATTTTAATATGGAACATGAACTTAATAAAATCAGGTTCCCAATCCCTTTGTTAGAAATTGAAAAAAAATCCATCTTACATAAAACAACTAATGAAAATGATTGAATGTTCTATTGCAACAACCTAACCAGATACATTAAATTTGCAAGATGAAAGGCCTATTGTAATGTTTGGTCCTCACATTGAGGAAAGAGGAGAAGTAGTAGCCCCATTCTATATCTCTTTAACAATTCATTAACATCTTTTACACAATTGCATGTTAGATTCAAGAGCTTCTCATAATCTAATGCCAAAGATAGTTATGTAGAAGTTAGGATTAAAAATCGCAAGGCCATATCATGACTTGTATTCCTTTGATGCAAGAAACTTTAGATGTTTAGGGATGATTAAAGATATAGTAGTTAAGTTATCCCAAATACCTAAAAAAGTGTTTTGATGGATACAGTTGTGGCAGATGTGCCTGTCAACCATGGAATTATCTTATCTAGATATTGGGAAAGTAAACTATGTGGCTTGCTGCAAATGGACATGACTTATGCCACAATCCCAGTTTTTGATGGAGAGGCTAGGAGACTCTACAGGGAAACCAAACTTGCTTACACTATCAATGATTATAATTACCCTAATAATTATCATGTCTACCCCAAAGATCATGATTTGGGTTGTTTTATCTTATCTGTAAATGATGAAGAAGAAAATTGTACATAAAATGTAAATATTTCTTTAATTGAAAATAATCTTGAAGAGAGAATGTGGAAAATTTATTTTAATGGAGCTTCCTCTTGGGAAGGTGATGGAGCAGGTATTCTTCTCGTCTCACCTTCTAGAAAAAAAATCCAATTTTCTTTTAGATTACAGTTTAAGACCGATTCCACAAATAATGTATGCGAATATGAAGCTTTAGTGCTAGGTTTAGAAGTTGCTAAAAAAATGAAAATTAAAAAATCTTATTGTCTATTGGGATGCAGAATTAATTGTTAAGCAAATGAGGAAATATTACCAAGATAAACATCCTAGGATGAGATCCTATAGAAATTTTGCTTGGGACTTAATTGAGAATTTCTTTCTAACTTTTAATATTCATGCAATTCCTAGACAAGAAAATAAACAAGTTGAAAAAAATTCCTAAACTCAAACTTTTATGTTTCAAATTATGTGATTTATCTTTCTCCGTGTTACCTCTATGCTCGTAATTTATTCTTAGATGTATCTACTTCCATGAATGTGATGATTTAGTACAACAACTATGATCATAAAGCTACAAAGGTATAATTAAAGGTCTCAGATTTCTTCAAATATACTATGAGTATAAAAGAAGACCCATGCTTGTATTTTATTATTCCTTTTGAATTAAAAACAAGTGTTCCTTTTGTTTCAAACTATATTCTGTTTTTAAGATACATGATCAAACATCATTCCTTCCTCTTGAAAGTTAAGTAATATTTATTAGAAGGTACACTACTTTAAATTTTCAATTTGATTTTTGCAAATTATTCTCTCATCTTCTAAAGTTTTAATTGTCTGAAACATATTGTTTTTGCTTCTCATATTGTGACACCCTGTTTCCCCCAGTTTGTAAAAATAACTATACTGGCCAAGAACTGTGGCAAAACTCAGAAATGTGAATGTATGATGTGAATGGACCTTATGAAAAAGGTCGATGATTGTAAATAATATTATGAATATATATTGCAGGACTGCTGAGAGGGGATATGCTGAAAAAAAGATTGCGATGGTTGAAGAAAGGTGGTGGAAGGCACCTGGAATGGTGGCGTGAACTTCCACCGAAAACCAATACTGTATTTGGTCTTCACTGGCCCGGAGAACCAAGAGTGGCTCGCTGGCCCGAAATTAATTACTCGCAGGTTGGTAGGTGGATGGCTCCTCATGCGTAATGAGGGATGGGGGTAAACTGCCCATCCATGGGGGTCCTGACACCTGACCACCACGAGGGAGATCGTTCCACACGCAACCTTGCCGGAAAGGAAAAAGGCAGGAGGAGTGTGCGATCACGAGAAGACGCGGGGGAGGAGGAACAAGGAAGAACTCTGGAAAAATATGTAGAGTGAGTGATAGCAGAGAAGAGGGAGAGTAACCCTCGTTCTCGGTCACTGGAAAACTGAGACGTAGTCTTGCAGTATCGTGGTCTCAGCTCGTGGGTGGCTAGTGGTAAATCCGTTGGGAGTCGTTGAGCCTACGGTTGGGTGGAAACGAGCACCCGTCTCAGTAGTTGCAATCACATCTGGTGTTATTTCTGATAAGTGTTTTACATATTGCATCTTGAAATTTATATGCTAACATGTATGATCATAGTCTGTGCAGTTTTATGAATGGTTTGAGTATAAGACTGCCTGTGTAGTATTTTGATTTCAAAAATGGTGGTTGCATGCTTATAATGGAAAGACTATGTATGGCTTATGTTTTATAAATCGCTACTTATATGCATACCGATATAATTCAGACTTCAAGTCTGTTCTCGAGAAATCTATACCCTTATCCATCCCAGGTAATGCCCTGGATAAATCTCCCCATAGAGACACCCTTCATAGAAAGCTCACCAAGAACCTTGAAAGGGATTTGAAGGCGCAAATCTTAGTAACCCTGTACGAGGAAGAATGATCCTCTTGAAATCCTGAAATAGCAGTGTAGGGATAAGTATCGATTGACGGACGAGACCCCATCAGAAGATCTGTGGTCATTCACGATCGTTAGATTGGTAGAAGAAATGAGGGCGTTAAATGCCTTAACCCCTTTTTCCTTTGTCTTCGTGAGTAGCGAAGAAATCGGGATCGTAGATCCCCAAGGTCCATGAGAGTATCTGGGCCGTTGGTTTTTCCACATCCAAGAAACCGTGGGAGATTTCACAGCATGGGGACCGATCTAAACCGTCAGATCTTAGTTAGAAAACCCGATAGCCATTGGATCCTATAGAGTTTCCAGGTGGTTAGGGTCGGTGCAATCCTGAAGAGGTCTGAGTTCAGGATCTCGCATCTCGGGGTTTTGCAAGAAAAGAGTGCAAGAGTTGGGTGCTCCAACTCACGAAGTCATAAAATGCGAAATCGCGAGGAGAAAGTTTGAACCGTTGGATCCAGGAACGGGAGGACCGTTGGATCAGAACTCCGTGGAGATATCGGATATCGGGAGTTCGGGGGTTTGGAGGTTGGAAGGGGTCACTTCGGACTATAGAAGTCGCGAAGTGCCGAGAACTGAGGCTCGTGAGAACATGAGGCATATCCATCAGGTGGGGCCCACGTGATTGACAGGTGGACACGCGTCGCCTGGGAAGGAGTCAACATTCTGTTGACTTCTCGTATCTCGGAGGTTCGCAAGATAGGAGCATGAAGGCTCAACGCTGCAACTCGCGAGGTTGCGAGTTACGAGAAGTGCGAAGAGGAAGTCAAGCTATTTGATGACTTTCGCGTCTTGGGATTTTGGAGAAGAAGAGAATGAGAGCTCGACGCTTCAACCTACGAGGTTGCGAGTACCGAAACCCCGAAAGGATCCAAACCATCGGATCAGGGGAGGCTTACAGTCGTTGATTAAATCTCGATTAACAGATGAGATCCTCTTGGAGGATCTAGGGTCTGTGACAACCGTTAAATGTGGGGGAAGGAACGCGGATGATAGTTCCTTGACCCCTCTCAGCCTTTGCAAGAAACGAACGAATGTGATCCATTCGGAGGATCCAGGGTCTGTGACGACTGTTAGATTTGAGGAAGAAATGCAGGCATTAATGCCACGACCCTTTTTCCCTTGCAAGAAATGGTGAGAAAGTCTGGGTGGCCAGGATATGCGACTGAGGTTTCATTCTAGAGCCCCCTTATTGTTCTGCCTTTAACGAGGGGCGGGGGGGTCCGGAATTGGGCGTGCATCTCTTGAACGGTCGAGATTAAGGCACCTAGATCAACGACACTCAGGCGAATTCCAGACCCCCCATGCTATTCTACCTTTAACAAGGGGGGGGCGGTCCAGAATGGTGTGTTATTGATGTGGGGCCCCCTCCTATCATGTCGCCTTCCGTGTCGTGTTTCCCCCTTGCCACCTATTCTCCACTTAACCGCGTGACAAGGCCCATTCCTATTGGCCACTCACTAGCCCTGTTGGGATTCGTTCCTATTGGCCATTCGCTAGCCCTGTTGGGGTTCGGCATTTGCAGAGTTGAAACGACTCGACGCTCTTGTAGCGCTGAGTCGCGTAATGTGAAGAGGCGCCATACGTGTTTGACCTATGGTCGCGACCCACGATCACATGGGAGCAGATGAGGAAAGAACTAGCTTACGCTAGGCCTCCGTAGATATTTCGGGGGTTTTGATCTTCGAGAAATAGGAGAAAAATTTATATCTCCGCAGAGGGTATGTGACACGTATTAAATATTTAAATAAATACTAAAAATATTGGCCTAGATTAGCAACAAAAACACTATGCTTTAGGAGAGATATTCTTAAAAACAAATCAATCAATCCAATGGATTCCTTGGCATAGTTCCCTAGCCATAAAAATATCAAGGGTTGCAACATAACTTACATTAAATAATGGAATTAACACTATATCTTGGGATGCAACCACATATAAAGTTACATTAGAAGGCCTACTCTTCAAAAGAGTAATTATAATTGTTTCCTATCGTGACATATAGAATGCATATTTCAAAGACAAATATAAGGGACATGTGTAATATTTTTTTTAAGTTGTAATGTATAATGTAAAAAGTAGGAAAATACAACTTAGGCAAGTCCAAGAGTTGTAACTACCAATAAGAAGTCAATAAGACAATAACTTATGCCTTTCCTCCTCCCTTTCTTATAACAAACCTTTGCCCATCCCTCATTACCAACTCTTATTCCTTCCATCTTCCCTCCTTCCTTTCTTATAATTAGAATACTTTGGCCAAACTTATTGCTCCACCATCGTTATCACCACCATGAGTACACCTTTAAAGGACTTTACAAAATGAGCAGGCTTCATGATCAATTGACCTGTTCACACAAATGCAAAAGTAAATAATATTTTAGTTTATAAATCCCCACCCATCCCAATTCCAAAGGAAATAATAACAAGAAAAAGAGGTGGTCATGGAATCATAGTATCTATGGTCATGACTACACAAATAATAGAAATTAAAATGCTATAAGGATTAATGTATCATCACGAATTTCTC
>JZKD02S1995991.1:71298-113776 GCA_000966675.3 Picea glauca
ATATCATTTCAGTGTTATTGTGGTGAATGTTCTGGTTATATTGTTGTTATTCTGCCATTACTAGCATTTTATTTCTGTTCTGCATACATTTTATATCTGGTATATTACATCTTCTCAAAAATATATTCCCTAAATGAAAACAACATATAAATAGAGTAATGAGTAACCTCGTTTCCATACACAACAATAATTCTTACAAATCTATTTCTTCCAACAATATCATGCTAAATTTTGCAACAAAAATTGATTTGAGACCGATTGTACCAAATATAATACAAATTCTAATTAAGAAGAATTGAGAATTAAGAATTTATATGACCAGATTGTAATGTTCAATTTATCTTTGAGTGCAAGCCTACCACAAAAAGTGCATACATTCATGTTCAAAGATTTCAGCATTCACTACAAGCAGGATATCTTTTTGCAGAGGTTTTTGCGAAGTTTTTTAGTGTAACAAAATTTGGAAAAAAATTGAAAAAAAACCTCCACTACAAACTCCTCTATTGGCTGTGGTGGTTTTAACGGATGTTTTATATAAATAAAAAAAAATTGGTAGGCGAAGGTTGTAGTGGAGGTTTTTTTTTTCCGATGCATTTCTTATCAAAATGAACCAGTGTGGTATTGAAACACATGCACCGATACATTAATATAATAAAACACATCGGTACAGTAATATAATAAAAATGCCCCAGACCTTAATATAATAAAAAAATGCCTTAGTGAATTTATAACTAATTCACATTGGTTCCCCCTTTTTCTTCATATGTACAATGTCAATGCTCTTATAATTACTACGCGTCAGTTCCCCGTTCTTCTCTTATAATGCACTGATGCACTTTAGTATTTGTGCACCCCGGTGTGATCAGGTTACAGATAGAATCGATGCACTTTAGGATAAGTACATTCCAATGTAGTTAAGTTATAGTTATCCCCAATGCACTAATTTTATTCAGAGACCTGGTGCGTCTAATATATATAGAATGTGCCCCGATGCTTTTGTAATTAGTATGTACCGATATGTTGGTAACATTTTTTTAGTATGCACCAGTGCATATAATATAGTAAAGACAATGGTGTGTAAATAATAGTTATCTCTACGATGCATATAATAGGCATAACACATCAATACAATAAAACATTTAGTGCATCAGCTAATATTTCAAACATGAACATCATACAATTTTGCAATGATAAATATTATTGTATGTTATATCGTTTACAGAACGATATGTTTTCTCAATAGTATGTGTCGGTGAATTATTATAATTAATATGTACTGGTGCATATGACTCTTCAAAACACATTGATATCTATATTATGGATCTAGTGAGTTCATAAGAATACAGTGCGTTGATATGTATATATTTTAATTCATTATTTTTTTACAAATTTTCAATTAATTATTTCAAAATCAAATATTTTTTTATAATAATATTTTTTTTATATTTATGTTATTGAAATAATACGTTATCAAACCAACTAAACATCTTTTATTTGTATCAATGTAAATCATCCACATATTATTTATTCAGGAACACAACATTTTACAACATTCAACAATGCAATGAAACCAGAAACCCATTTTATTATATATGAATAAGAGACTCATTTCCGTACAAAAAGGGACAACGTACTGGTATACTACAATAATCAAATTTCAACCAATTTGTAATTTTTACACTTATTGGTAACGTGTCCTCATGCAATTGGGACAATATGTCAAGTACATCAAACAAAATCCCTGATTTTCATATACAAATATTACAAAAAATACAACTTGTAGTAATATTCAATTATATTTATTGTCATTCATAAGTTGAACTATTGGCATTGCTCGAGTTGCACGCATGCCTCATTTCTTCATTACTTGTAGGTGATATTTTACTTTGGTTTTTTAACATAATGTTTTCTTGATGATCTACTTGTTTTTTATGTTCTTCCCCTTCATCTTCCATCTACAAACATATAAATAAATTTCAATAAGTATATCTACATTTATATATAGTAGAATATACATGATTGCGTAAATAAAAAAACATACATTAGCACCAAGTCTTTCATAAACAATACACATTCTTTCGAAGCCATGCTTCATTATTTCTCTCAAAATCTCCTCTGAAGTCTGCATTCCATACTTTGTTTCCTGCATGTTTAATACGACATGACAAAGCACATTCGATATAATTAATATATAGTTTTCTTGTTTTTTCATTAATTATATAAAACAAGGAAATTTAAACAACATATCTACATACAAATTGTTTAATTAAACTTTCATTCTTCAACATATACTCACAACACATCCTTAACCCAATTTTGATCAATTCATGGGTTGGCTCCTCTTTGTATGTTAGCACCTAATAGAAAACATCTATGGACAAGTGTAAATTAATTATTTAAATATAAATATCACAAAACACATGAAATCTTAAGAAATGCCTAAAACATAAATACTCACAAAGTTTGCGTCAATGTAATGATCCCAAGCCAAATTCTGTCTTGGAATCACTAACTACCACTGGTTTGTTGATGTGCAAGTGTTTATTGAGTTATTAAGTGCATACAAGATTCATCCAACACATGAAGATCACCATACATTCAAGATATAGAGGCACAAGAAAAGATCTGACCCTTTTATTATAAGCAATGTAGGATCAATACAATAGATGGCCGATCTGGCATAAACCTCAGATGGTCGTACAAACAATAGATATGAGCTGCTAAAAAATGCTCCCGACAATACAAAAGAAGCCTCTAAAGGCTGGATAAGTAATGAAGACCAGTACCAAGCAGATCTAAATGTCAAACCCTCCAACTAGAGAGTGCCACGCTTCAAGTGAAGACTGAAGTGCTCAATAATTCGGCCCTGATGGAAGAATGCTCCAAATGAGCCCAAACTCGGTCAAGTAATAGATCAAGGCAGTGGGATCCTCCTCCTGAAGTTTCAAGCCCAACGTCCAAGGCAAACCTCTCCAACTGCTGAATCTTCTAAGAGAGTTGTGCCCTCCTGAATAGCTGAATCAAACCCTCCTCAATGGTATGGTGTGCTCTTGCTGGAAACTCCCCAACAGTACGGGCCTGCTATCTTCTAAAGCTCTAGAAGGAGATATGATGAGAGTAGAATGGTGTGGAGGAATATTTCATCCCCGAGACCAAGCTGTGGAACAAGGTGAGTGGATATTTCACCACTGAGTTGCTCACAAGGGTTTGTACAGCAAAAGCCCCAAACTGAATGCTCAAGAGCAATAACAAGAAATATACCAAAATTAGAATTACTGATAGGTTCTCCCTAGCCTCTTACTTATACTTTTCCTTCTAATTCTCTATTGAGTTAGGTTAAATTCCAGGGTTAACTTCTATTCTTCTGTTGAGTTATCTTTTACTCCTTTTAACCTATTTCTTTCTCAAGTCAACTTAAAAAATATAACTTTAGACTAGTTGACCTTTCCCCTCAGTGTGAGACTATGGCCTAGTGGGGACACCTAGACCACTACGTCTTCCAAACCTCTTCTTCAAGAGGTGGGGCACATTATAGTCTCCCTTTCTTGAAATTGCTTGTCCTCAAGCAATTCCAAACCTGCTTCTCATACCATCTGTTCATTCTCCCGTGTAGCATCCTCAATGGGAAAGTCTTTCCACCTGATCAGATACTCCTTAATGCTTCTCTTATGGAGCCTTTTTTCTCATACTTCCAATATCTCTTTTGGAATCAACACTAACTGACCTTCTTCATCCATGGGAGGTAGTACCTCAATGGGGTGGACATGTTGGCCGATAATCTTCTTCAAGCAGGATACATGAAAGATGTTGTGTATTCGACTGCCTGGTGGGAGTTCTAACTCATAAGCCACGACCCCTATCTTTTTTTTGATTCTGTAAGGCCCAAAGAAACATGGCTGTAGTTTTTCTTCTTCGCTTCTTTTAATTGAAGCATGTCGGTAAGGTTGGAGCCTTAAATAAACCAATTCACTCACTTCAAAAGTGCGCTCCACTATGGGTTTTTCCACCTGGACCTTCTGCTAGTTCTGGGCTCTCTGTGAATGATCCTTTAACTCCCGGAGAATGTCTTGGCTTTGTTGTATCCAATCCTGTACCATTGGTGCCCTGTTGTCCCCAAAGGCAATCTCTGCAAAGGAAAGGGGATCATAGCTATATAAATCCACGAATCATGTCATACCTATGGATACATGATGGGTGGTGTTGTAACAATATTATCCCAAGTGCAACCATCTGATCCATGCTTTCTGTTTTTCTTCTACATAATTTCTAAGGTAGCCTTCCACCCATTTGTTGACTATTTCAGTCTGGCCATCCGTCTGAGGGTGATAGATGGTACTAGAATTCAATGACGTACCCACTAACCTAAACAACTACTGCCAAAATGTGCTCATGAATCTGTTGTCACTGTCACTGATAATGGTCTTGGGTAGGCCGTGTAATCTGAACACCTCTTTGAAAAATAATTCGGCTACCTATGTTGCGTTGAAGTCAGTGGCTATGGAGAAGAAGTGTGAAAATTTCGTTAATCTGTCTACTACTACAAAAATGCAATCTTTCCCCTATGCCCTGGGAAAACTGGTGATGAAATCCATGGATATACTTTCCCATTTTTTCTCTGGAATAGGCAGGGGTTGCAACAGTCCTGCGGGGTGCGTGTGCTCATCCTTGTTTTCTTGGCATGTAGTGCATTCTTTGACATGTTTAATCACATCTCCCTTTAGGCCCTTCCATGCAAACCTCTCTCTCACCCGCCTATATGTCTTACTGATGCCCTGATGTCCTGCTACTGGTGAGTTATGACAGACATGCAGTATCTTGTCTTTGAGAGATGATCCAGGAACTAGGAAAATTTGACCTTTGTAATAAATGAGGTCCTTTATGACTCTGAAGTTGTCATCTTGTATTTTTCCATCCAAAAGTTGACAAGTGAACTGTTCCTTTGCATATTCCACTATCAAGTGATCCTTCCAGTCAACTGACATACCAGACATGGAAAAAATGGATGGCCTCCTGGATAATGCATCTGCTACTGCGTAGTTCTTCTCTTTGACGAATTCAATGTCAAAGTCGTAGGCTTGTATTTTTCTTACCCATTTTTGTTGTCGTTCATTCAAATCCTTTTGATCCAATAGATATTTAAGACTGTTATGGTTTGATTTGACCACAAACCTTGCGCCTACCAAATATTTCCTGAATTTGGCTAGTGCATGCATGATAGCCAACATTTCTTTGTTGTAAATGCTATAAAGTAGTTCAGGGCCCCTGAGTTTTCAGCTTTCATGGGCAAGGGGGTGTCTATTCTACATCAACACATCCCCTTTACCTTTCCCTGAGGCATCACACTCCAAAGTGAAGGGTACGCCGAAATCTAGGAGAGCTAGGACTGGGCAGGTGCTCATGAACTCTTTCATCCTTTCCATCGTGGCTTGGGCCTCTTCATTCCATTTGAAAGACCCCTTTTTGGTTAGGTCAGTCAAGGGTTCGCACACTTGAGAAAACCCTTTGATAAACTTCTTGTAGTATGTGCATAGGCCCAGAAATCCCCTTAATTATGTGAGTGTCTTCAGAGTCGGCCATTCCCTAATGGTTGTTATCTTCTCCTGGTGTACCTATACCCCTTTTTCCCCTATGATGTGTCCCAAGTAGAGCACCTCTGTCATCCCAAACTCACACTTGGATTCCTTGGCATATAGTGACTGTTCTTCCATGATTGACAAGATTTGGTCCACATGTCGAAGGTGTTCCTCCCATGTCTTGTTGTAAATGAGAAAATCATCAAAGTATACTAACAAGTGTTTCCTCAGCTGTTTGTTGAACACATGGTTCATGCAAGACTGAAATGTAGTTGGGGCATTGGTTAGCCCAAAGGGCATCACCAAAAACTCGTAATGGTTGTAGTGACACCCAAAGGCTATTTTCGAGATGTCCTCCTCCCTCATCTTGATTTGATGGTAGCCTGAACGAAGGTCAATTTTTGTGAAATAGATAGCTCCATGCATCTCATCTAGCAATTAATCAATCCTGGGTATAGGGTACCTATTTTTTATCGTCTTTTTATTCAAAGTACGGAAGTCAATGCACATTCTCATCGTTCCATCCTTCTTCTTGACCAAGACTACTGAAGAAGCAAATGGGCTTGAACTTGTCCTGATGTGTCCCATGTCTAGAAGATCTTTGATGGCCTTTTCTATCTCATCTTTATACTTCTTGGGATGCTTATAGTGTGTGGTGATAACTGGTTTAGCCCCTACTTCTAGCTCAATGATGTGCTCAAACCCCCTGTCTAGTGGCACACCTGGAGGAATTGGCCCAAACACCTTATGGTGTCTGTCTAGGATATTTTTAATATCCGGGGTGTAGTGCACCTTCCCCTTCTCATCCCCCTGGGTTGGGATTTTAGATTCTGTTGCATATACAATTTATTCCCTTCTGAAGATGGCTTCCATCCTCTTGGCTATGACCACTTGGGTAGAGTTACCTGTCATGCCTCTGAGAACAACCTTTCATCCTCCTTCCTATATAAAGGACATTTCCATGGTCTTGTAATTGGTGGTGATAGGCCCTAAAGTGATGATCCACTGCACCACTAGGATGATGTTGGTGTCGGGAAGATCCATCACATAAGCATCCTAAACTAGCTCATGCCTTCCCAAGGTGAGCTTCATACCTGGGATGTATCTGTCACAGGGCATAGTGCTACAACCTACTACCTCCACTTTGAATCCTTCAAACTCTACTGTAGGTATGTGCCTCCTCTATAGTAATGTTGCATCAATGAAAATGTGGGAAGCTCCTCCATCAATCAGAACCGAAACTCTCTGTCCCTGCAATACCCCTCTCATCCTAAAGGTGTTGAATTTGGGTACCCCACTGATAGATGCCAAGGTGGCCTTCTCTCCAGCCACACTGTATAGTTTTGGAACCTCCTCTTCTATTATATCTAAAGTTTCAGCCTCAATGTTCTGTATCTGTCCATAGTCTTTCTCCTCTTCATTGTTCGAGGTAACCTCTATATAGTGTACCTGGCCATGTCTCATACACTTATGTGATGGGTTCCATGGTTCCTTGCAAGTGAAGCATAGTTGCTTCCTCCTCAGTTCCCTCCTGGTGTTGTCATCTGTCCTTCCACGACCCCTGTCAAAACCTTTAGGGTCATATCCTCCTTGATTCATTGGCGGTCTTTGATCACTTCCTCCACTATTAAGGGGTGGTCTGGGTATGAATTTAGGTCTAGCAGCTGGACCAAAATCGCTCGTCTTCCAAATGGCCTCCTGTAGGTTGTTGGGTTTGAAGGCCTTTACCCAACCCTTCAAGGGTTCTGTCAATCCTTATGTGAAAAGCATCATGATCCTGGTCAAGGACATATCTTGTACCATAACTTAAAGCCTCTGGAATTCATCAATATATACTTCAGCCATACTTGTTTGCTTGAGTTGGGTGAGCTCCCGGAAATGCAGCTCAGGATCTCCTTGATCAAATTTTTCAATGAGCCTCTGAGTGAATTATGTATAGGACATTATCTAATTGTGGCTGAGTGTGGCGAGTCCATGATACCACCAGTCATGAGCCTTTCCATCTAAATACAAAGTGGCAAACTTGATGGCCTCTATCTCCTTCACGGGGTTGAGCTGTAAATAGGTATCCAGCTTTTGTACCCAAGACTGTGGTGTCATCTTGGTCGTACCATCAAAGTATGGAATTTCTATCTTCCCTGTTCTACGTTCAAACTCCAAACTACCCCTGTGGTTTATCCTAGGTTGGTTTCTGAATCTGAGTTGGCAATACTGATCTAGGGACATCTGTCTTTGGACCTTCATATCCAAACTGTAGTACTCTTTGGTACTCCTTGCCATTTGTTCCACAAATTCTTCTACCTGTTCCTATTGCCCTTTCTCATCTGTGAATGTGGGCATGTAGGGTCTAGAGTTAGCTTTGTTACCTGAGTGTCGACCAAGCTGATCATCTGTTAACGTAGGCATATATCATCTTTGATTGACCCTGCTACCCATCTGACCCTGGGCCATGTCTCTGTCCAGACTTCCTTCGGGTTTGACTACTTTCTCTAGATTATATTTGGTCTCCTCATGGATTTCCCAGAGCCACCATCCTCCTTGTTCCCATACGTATCAGGGTTCCTCCCTTGATGAGTCACTTGCATTAGAAGTTCATTTAGCTTGGATTGATTCTTGTTCATTATCTGCAGGTTTTCGTCAACCCTCTTCAAAGTTTCAGAGAGTTTGGTATGTCCCCTTCTGCTGGTTTCATGGTACTCATCCAAGTGTCGGACCAATGTGATTTTCGTGCGGTTGAAAAATTACTGGAACTTGTCAAACTCTACTGCTATGTGAGCCAATCCTAGAGACTCATGGTCATCCCCTGACCCTTCCATTTCGGCCTCTGTTTCATTGCTCGGTTTCGTCCTTCTACCCGTGAGAGCACCACTATACCTCTGTATGCGCTGATCCTTCCACAGGTTTGGGGGATCGATGCTCTGATACCACTATAATGATCCCAAGCCAAATTCTGGCTTGGAATCACTAACTACCACTGGTTTGTTGATGTGTAGGTGTTTATTGAGTTATTAAGTGCATACAAGATTCATCCAACACATGAAGATCACCATACATTCAAGATATAGAGGCACAAGAAAATATCTGACCCTTTTATTATAAGCAATGTAGGATCAATACAATATATGGCCGATCTGGCATAAACCTCAGATGGTCGTACAAACAATAGATATGAGCTGCTACAAAATGCTCCTGGCAATAAAAAAGAAGCCTCTATAGGCTAGATAAGTAATGAAGACCAATACCAAGTAGATCTGAATGTCAAACCCTCCAACTAGAGAGTGCCACGCTCCAAGTGAAGACTGAAGCCCTCAATAATTCGACCTTGATGGAAGAATGCTCCAAATGAGCCCAAACTCGGTCAAGTAATAGATCAGGGCAGTGGGATCCTCCTCCTGAAGTTTCAAGCCCAACGTCCAAGGCAAACCTCTCCAACTGCTGAATCTTCTAAGAGAGTTGTGCCCTCCTGAATAGCTGAATCAAACCCTCCTCAATGGTATGGTGTGCTCTTGCTGGAAACTCCCCAACAGTACGGGCCTGCTATCTTCTAAAGCTCTAGAAGGAGATATGATGAGAGTAGAATGGTGTGGAGGAATATTTCATCCCCGAGACCAAGCTGTGGAACAAGGTGAGTGGATATTTCACCACTGAGTTGCTCACAAGGGTTTGTACAACAAAACCCCCAAACTGAATGCTCAAGAGAAATAACAAGAAATATACCAAAATCATAATTACTGATAGGTGCTCCCCAGCCTCTTACTTATACTTTTCCTTCTAATTCTCTATTGAGTTAGGTTAACTTCCAGGGTTAACTTCTATTCTTCTGTTGAGTTATCTTTTACTCCTTTTAACCTATTTCTTTCTGAAGTCAACTTAAAAAATATAACTTTAGTCTAGTTGACCTTTCCCCTCAGTGTGAGACTTTGGCCTAGTGGGGACACCTAGACCAGTACGTCTTCCAAACCTCTTCTTCAAGATGTGGGGGACATTACAGTCTCCCCTACTTAAAATTGCTTGTCCTCAAGCAATTCCAAACCTACTTCGCGTACCATCTGTTCATTCTCCCATGTGGCATCCTCAATGGGAAAGTCTTTCCACCTGATCAAATACTCCTTAATGCTTCTCTTTCGGAGCCTCTTTTCTCAAACTTCCAATATCTCTTCTGGAATCAACAGTAACTGACCTTCTTCGTCCATGGGAGGTAGTACCTCAATGGGGTGGACGTGTTGGCCGATAGCCCTCTTCAAGCAGGATACATGAAAGATGTTGTGTATTCGACTGCCTGGTGGGAGTTATAACTCATAAGCCACGACCCCTATCTTTCTGTTGATTCTGTAAGGCCCAAAGAAACATGGATGTAATTTTTCACCTGAACCTTCCATTTCAGCCTTTGTTTCATTGCTCAGTTTCCTCCTTCTACCTGTGAGAGCACCACCGTACCTCTGTATGCGCTGATCCTTTCACAGGTTTGGGGGATCGAAGCTCTGATACCACTGTAATGATCATAAGCCAAATTCTGGCTTGGAATCACTAACTACCACTGGTTTGTTGATGTGAAGGTGTTTATTGAGTTATTAAGTGCATACAGGATTCATCCAACAGATGAAGATCACCATACATTCAAGATATAGAGGCACAAGCAAATATCTGACCCTTTTATTATAAGCAATGTAGGATCAATACAACAGATGGCTGATCTAGCATAAACCTCAGATGGCCATACAAACAATAGATATGAGCTGCTACAAAATGCTCCTGGAAATACAAAAGAAGCCTCTAAAGGCTGGATAAGTAATGAAGACTAGTACCAAGCAGATCTGAATTATAAACCCTCCAACTAGAGAGTGCCATGCTCCAAGTGAAGACTGAAGCCCTCAATAATTCGGCCCTTATGGAAGAATGCTCCAAATGAGCCCAAACTCTGTCAAGTAATAGATCAGGGTAGTGGGATCCTCCTCCTGAAGTTTCAAGCCCAATGTCCAAGGAAAACCTCTCTAAATGCACAATCTTCTAAGAGAGTTGTGCCCTCCTGAATAGATGAATCGAACTCTCCTCAATGGTATGGAGCACTCTTGTTGGAAACTCCCCAACAATACAACCCTGCTATCTTCTGAAGCTCTAGAAGGACATATGCTGAGAGTAGAATGGTGTGGAGGAATATTTCATCCCCGAGACCAAGCTGTGGAACAAGGTGAGTGGATATTTCACCACTGAGTTGCTCACAAGGGTTTGTACAACAAAACCCCCAAACTAAATGCTCAAGAGAAATAACAAGAAATATACCAAAATTATAATTACTGATAAGTGGTCCCCAACCTCTTACTTATAATTTTCCTTCTAATTCTCTGTTGAGTTAGGTTAACTTCCAGGGTTACCTTCTATTCTTTTGTTGAGTTATCTTTTACTCCTTTTAACCTATTTCTTTCTCAAGTCAACTTAAAAAATATAACTTTAGTCTAGTTGACCTTTCCCCTCAGTGTGAGACTTTTCCCTAGTGGGGACACCTAGACCACTACGTCTTCCAAACCTCTTCTTCAAGAGGTGGGGGACATTACCGTCTCCCCTGCTTGAAATTGCTTGTCCTCAAGCAATTCCAAACCTTCTTCTCGTACCATCTGTTTATTCTCCCATGTGGCATCCTCAATTGGAAAGTCTTTCCACCTATCAGATACTCCTTAATGCTTCTCTTCTGGAGCCTCTTTTCTCAAACTTCCAATATCTCTTTTGGAATCAACACTAACTGACCTTCTTCGTCCATGGGAGGTAGTACCTCAATGGGGTGGATGTGTTGGCCGATAGCCCTCTTCAAGCAGGATACATGAAAGACATTGTGTATTCGACTACCTGGTGGGAGTTCTAACTCATAAGCCATGACCCCTATCTTTCTGTTGATTCTGTTAGGCCCAAAGAAACATGGCTGTAGTTTTTCTGCTCTTCTTCTTTTAATTGAAGCCTCCCAGAAAGGTTGGAGCCTTAAATAAACAAAGTCAACCACCTCAAAAGTGCACTCCACTCTGTGTTTGTCCGCCTGGACCTTCTGCTGGTTTTGGGCTCTCTGTAAATGATCCTTTAACTCCCAAAGAATGTCTTGGCTCTACTGTACCCAATCCTGTACCATTGGTGCCCTGCTGCCCCCAAAGGTAATCTCCGCAAAGGAAAGGGGATCATAGCTATATAAAGCCCTGAATGGTGTCATACCTATGGATACATGATGGGTGGTGTTGTAACAATATTATCCCAAGTGCAGCCATCTGATCCATTCTTTCTATTGTCCGTCTACATAATTTTTTAGGTAGCCTTCCACCCATTTGTTGACTATTTCAGTCTAGCCATCCGTCTGAGGGTGATAGCTGGTACTAGGAGTTAATACCGTACCCACTAACCTAAACAACTCCTGCCAAAATGTGCTCATGAATCTGCTGTCCTTGTCACTGATAATGGTCTTGGGTAGGCCGTGTAATCTGAACACCTCTTTGAAAAATAATTCGGCTACCTGTGCTGCGCTAAAGTCAGTGGCTATGGAGAAGAAGTGTTCAAATTTCGTCAATCTGTCTACTACTATGAAAATGCAATATTTTCCCTATGCCCTGGGCAAACCAGTGATGAAATCCATGGATATACTTTCCCATTTGTGCTCTGGAATAGGCAGGGGTTGCAACAGTCCTGCAGGGTGCGTGTGCTCATCCTTGTTTTCTTTGCATGTAGTGCATTCTTTGACATGTTTAATCACATCTTCCTTTAGGGCCTTCCATGAAAACCTCTCTCTCACCTGCCTGTATGTCTTATTGATGCCCTGATGTCCTGCTACTGGTGAGTTATGACAGGCATGCAATATCTTGTCTTTGAGAGATGATCTAGGAACTAGGAAAATTTAACCTTTGTAGTAAATGAGGTCCTTTATGACTCTGAAGTTGTCATCCTGTATTTGTCCATCCAAAATTTGACAAGCGAACTGATCCTTTACATATTCCACTATCAAGTGATCCTTCCAGTCAACTGACATACCAGACATGGAAAAAATGGATGGACTCCTTGATAATGCATCTACTACTGTGTTGTTCTTCCCTTTGACGAATTCAATGTCAAAGTCGTAGGCTTGTATTCTGCTTACCCATTTTTGTTGTCGTTCATTCAAATCCTTTTGCTCCAATAGATATTTAAGACTGTTATGGTCTGATTTGACCACAAACCTTGTGCCTACCAAATATTGCCTAAATTTGGCTAGTGCATGCATGATAGCCAACATTTCTTTGTCGTAAATGCTGTAAAGTAGTTCAGGGCCCCTGAGTTTTCAACTTTCATAGGCAAGGGGGTGCCTATTCTGCATCAACACAACCCCTATACCTTCCCCTGAGGCATCACATTCCAAAGTGAAGGGTATGCCGAAATCTGGGAGAGCTAGGACTGGGAAGGTGCTCATGACCTCTTTCATCCTTTCCATCGTGGCTTGGGCCTCTTCATTCCATTTGAAGGACCCCTTTTTGGTTAGGTCAGTCAAGGGTGCGCACAGTTGAGAAAACCCTTTGATAAACTTTCTGTAGTATGTGCATAGGCCCATAAATCCCCTTAAATATGTGAGTGTCTTCAGAGTCGGCCATTCCCTAATGGCTATTATCTTCTCCTAGTGTACCTGTACCCCTTTTGCCCCTATGATGTGTCCCAAGTAGAGCACCTCTGTCATTCCAAACTCACACTTGGATTTCTTTGCGTATAGTGACTATTCTTACATGATTGATAGGATTTGGTCCACATGTCGAAGGTGTTCCTCCCATGTCTTGCTGTAAATGAGAAAATCATCAAAGAATACTAACAAGTGTTTCCTCAGCTGTTTGTTGAACACATGGTTCATGCAAGATTGAAATGTGGCTAGGGCGTTGGTCAGCCCAAAGGGCATCACCAAAAACTCGTAATGGCCATAGAGACACCGGAAGGCTATTTTCGAGATGTCCTCCTCCCTCATCTTGATTTGATGGTAGCCTGAATGAAGGTCATTTTTTGTGAAATAGATAGCTCCATGCAGCGCATCTAGCAATTCATTAATCCTGGGTATAGGGTACCTATTTTTTATCATCTTTTTATTCAAATCCTGAAAGTCAATGCACATTCTCATCATTCCATCCTTCTTCTTGACCAAGACTACTGAAGAAGTAAATGGGCTTGAACTTGGCCTGATGTGTCCCGTGTCTAGAAGCTATTTGATGGCATTTTATATCTCATCTTTATACTTCTTCGGATGCCTATAGGGTGTGGTGATAACTGGTTTAGCCCCTGCTTCTAGCTCAATGATGTGCTCAAACCCCCTGTCTGGTGGCACACCTGGAGTAATTGGCCCAAACACCTTATGGTGCCTATCTAGGATCTTTTTAATATCCAGGGTGTAGTGCACCTTCCCCTTCTCATTCACCTGGGTTGATATTTTACATTCTGCTGCGTATACAATTTCTTCCCTTCTGAAGATGGCTTCCATCCTCTTGGCCATGATCACTAGGGAAGAGTTACTTGTCATGCCTCTGAGCACAACCTTTCGTCCTCCTTCCTATATAAAGGACATTTCCATGGTCTTGTAATTGGTGGTGATAGGCCCTAAAGTGTTGAGCCACTGCACCCCTAGGATGATGTTGGTGTCAGGAAGATTCATCACATAAGCAACCTAAACTAGCTCATGCCTTCCCAAGGTGAGCTTCATACCTGGGATGTATCTGTCAAAGGGAATAGTGCTACCGCCTGCTACCTCTACTCTGAATCCTTCAAACTTTACTGTAGGTATGTGCCTCCTCTGCAGTAATGCTGCATCAATGAAATTGTGGGAATATCCTCCATCAATCAGAACCGAAACTCTCTATCCCTGCAATACCCCTATGATCCTGAAGGTGTTGAATTTGGGTACCCCACTGATAGATCCCAAGGTGGCCTTCTCTCCAGCCACACTGTATAGTTTTGGAACCTCCACTTTTGTTGTATCTGAAGTTTCAACCTCAATGTTCTGTATCTATACATAGTCTTCCTCCTCTTCATTATCCGAGATAACCTCTATATAGTGTACCTAGCCACGTCCCATACACTTATGTGATGGGTTCCACGGTTCCTTGCAAGTGAAGCATAGTTTCTTCCTCCTCAATTCCCTCCTGGTGTTGTCATCTGTCCTGCCACGACCCCTGTCAAAACGTTTAGGGTCACATCCTCCTTTATTCATTGGTGGTCTTTGATCTCTTCCTCCACTATTAAGGGGTGGTCTGGGTATGAATTTCGGTCTAGCAGCTGTTCCCAAATCCCTCGTCTTCCAAATGGCCTCCTATAGGTTGTTGGGTTTGAAGGCCTTTACCCAACCCTTCAAGGGTTCTGTCAATCCTTCTATGAAAATCATCATGAGCATGGTTGAGGACATATCTTGTACCATAACTGTAAGCCTCTGGAATTCATCAATATATACTTCAGCCATACTTGTTTGCTTGAGTTGGGTGAGCTCTCAGAAATGCAGCTCAAGATATCCTTGATCAAATCTATCAATGAGACTCTGAGTGAATTCTTTATAGGACATTATCTGACTGTGGTCGAGTGTGGTGAGTCCATGATACCACCAGTCGTGAGCCTTGCCATCCAAATACATAGTGGAAAACTTGATGGCCTCTATCTCCTTCATGGGGTTGAGCTGTAAATAGGTATCTAGCTTTTGTACCCAAGACTGTGCTGTCATCTTGGTCGTACCATCAAAGTATGGAATTTCTATCTTCCCTGCTCTATGTTCAAACTCCAAACTACCCCTGTGGTTTGTCCTAGGTTGGTTTATGAACCTGAGTTGGCAATACTGATCTAGGGACATCTGTCTTTGGACATTCATATCCAAACTGTAGTACTCTTTGGTACTCCTTGCCATTTGTTCCACAAATTATTCTACCTGTTCTTATTGCCCTTGCTCATCTGTGAATGTGGACATGTAGGGTCTAGGGTTAGCTCTGCTACCTGAGTGTCGACCAAGCTGATCATCTGTGAACATAGGCATGTATCGTCTCTGATTGACCCTGCTACCCATATGACCCTGGGTCGTGTCTCCGTCCAGACTTCCTTCGGATCTGACTACTTTCTCCAGATTATATCTGATCTCCTCATGGATTTCCTCAGATCCACCAGCCTCCTTGTTCCCATACGTATCAAGGTTCCTCCCTTGATGAGTCACTTGCGTTAGAAGTTCATTTAGCTTGGATTGATTCTTGTTCATTATCTGTAGGTTTTCATCAACCCTCTTCAAATTTTCAGAGAGTTCGGCCTATCCCCTTCTGCTGGTTTCATGGTACTCATCCAAGTGTCAGACCAATGTGATTTCCGTGCGGTTGACAGATTACTAGAACTTGTCAAACGCTGCTGCTATGAAAGCCAAGCCTAGAGACTCATGGTCATCCCCTGACCCTTCCATTTCGACCTCTGTTTCATTTCTCAGTTTCGTCCTTCTACTTGTGAGAGCACCATTGTACCTCTGTATGCGTCGATCCTTCCACAGGTTTGGGTGATGGAAGCTCTGATACCACTATAATGATCCCAAGACAAATTATGGCTTGGAATCACTAACTACCACTAGTTTGTTGGTGTGCATGTGTTTATTGAGTTATTAAGTGCATACAAGATTCATCCAACACATGAAGATCACCATACATTCAAGATATAGAGGCACAAGCAAAGATCTTACCCTTTTATTATAAGCAATGTAGGATCAATACAATAGATGGTTGATCTGGCATAAACCTCATATGGTCGTACAAACAATAGATATGAGCTTCTACAAAATGCTCTTGGCAATACAAAAGAAGCCTCTAAAGGCTGGATAAGTAATGAAGACCAGTACCAAGTAGATCTGAATGTCAAACCCTCCAACTAGAGAGTGCCACGCTCCAAGTGAAGATTGAAGCCTCAATAATTCGGCCCCGATGGAAGAATGATCCAAATGAGCCCAAACTCGGTCAAGTAATAGATCAGGTCAGTGGGATCCTCCTGTTGAAGTTTCAAGCCCAACATCCAAGGAAAACCTCTCCAACTACTGAATCTTCTAAGAGAGTTTCACCCTCCTGAATAACTGAATCGAACTCTCCTCAATGGTATGGTGCGCTCTTGCTGGAAACTCCCCAACTGTACGGCCCTGCTATCTTCTGAATCTCTAGAAGGAGATATGCTGAGAGTAGAATGGTGTGGAGGAATATTTCATCCCCGAGACCAAGTTGTGGAACAAGGTGAGTGGATATTTCACCACTGAGTTGCTCACAAGGGTTTGTACAGCAAAACCCTTAAACTAAATGCTCAAGAGCAATAACAAGAAATATACCAAAATCATAATTACTAATAGGTGCTCCCTAGCCTCTTACTTATACTTTTCCTTCTAATTCTCTATTGAGTTAGGTTAACTTCCAGCGTTAACCTCTATTCTTCTGTTGAGTTATCGTTTACTCCTTTTAACCTATTTCTTTCTGAAGTCAACTTAAAAAATATCACTTTAGTCTAGTTGACCTTTCCCCTCAGTGTGAGACTATGGCCTAGTTGGGACACCTAGACCACTACGTCTTCCAAACCTCTTCTTCAAGAGGTGGGGGACATTACAATCAACCATTTTATTCCTCATCATCCTGTCTTATGTGATAAATGGGTTCTATTTGTTTTTGTTTTTTTCTGCAACAAAACAATTGAAAATTAGTATTTGACATGATACTTAAATTCAATGTACACAAAAGAATAAAAAAATGATCACATACTTCTGATGCACATAGTAGTTGGGATGGATCCTCTTGCAATGAAATTATGTTCATTTATTTTATCATACTCTACACATTTTTGGACATCCCTATCAACATGTCTTTGTTTTCCCCTTGTTTGTCTCTTGGAATTTTCAAAATCTCCGTAGAAAAAGAGATATTTAAATTATTATTTTTAAAAAAGTAAGAACTCGATGCATATATTAAGATAGTTCGCATCAGGTTATTAACAAAATATGTATGCACCGGAGTGTCATGCATACATATATGTGCAAATATAGTATAACAATGTTGTTGCGAAATTGAAAACGTTTTAGAAATTTTTATATTCAAATAGTGCTTTATGAATTAAGAAAAACACGACTTCCTAAGTACTATTTATTACGCATCATCGAGCATTGAAGAAATTTAAGAAATGACGATTTCCATATAAAACAATGATTTTTCCTTTTTAATCTCAACGCTGCACTTTGTAACAAATGCACCAGTGTTTTTACGTGGAAACCCAAAGTGGGAGAAAACCAAAAAATGAATTTTCTTATATGTCTTTAAGAATTACATTCATTGGAAGCACCAACCTCCTTTGTTTTCTAGCTGCAGTTGGCAGGATGCTCCAACCCCCTAGTTTCTTAGGCTACAACTTGAAGGAAGCTCCAACTCCCCAATTATCTGGCTACAACCAGAAGGAGGAAAAAAACCCCTATGTTCTTTGGATACAACCGGAAGGTAGCTACAACCACATGTCCTTGCCCCGTCCAACCGCCCTGAAATATAAATAGAATGATGGAACCAGTGTCACACTATTACTGTGAGATATACTACTGTAAAAATATACCAATAAACCTGTAATCAACCTGTACCATAAAAAAATTCCAACATGTACCATACATCAACCTATACATCAACTTATACCATAAACAAGTGCATCAACCATGAACCAAACCTGTACAAATAACATGTCACAATAACCTGTCCAAACAACTTATCATAACAACTTGTCTCATCAATCTTTTCAACCAAATTAGATCTACTCACCAAGATCAATCACCAAGACAACTCTCAACCATATGCACGATATCACCAATATGTGCATCAACCAAGCATAACACAACAACTCATAATCATCACCAAGATCAATATGTGCTTCTAATAATATACCAAGATAGGTATGCTACATCATCCATAAACCATGTGTCAAAAATACTACTAACAAGTTTCTCCAACCATGTACCAAGTATGTACCAATCATGCATCAACAACTCATCAATTATGAATCATCAAGATGTACCAACATCATCAATTATAAACCTCATGTATGTGCTAACTCATCAACTACTTGTCTCAACCATGTACCCAACATGTACCTCAACCAAAAATCCTCATCAATTTCATCATCTAAATCTGATTTATAACTCTATAATAGACCTGGTGTATATGATCACATACATGTAAACCTTTCTTAAATTTAACAACAAGAGACTAACATTTTCATCAACCTTTACTTTAGTCTCACATGACTAATTTTGGATTAGTCAACAACCCTAACTTGCAATAATCATAACTATGTACCTGTAATGAATAAAGATCTGAAAATGGTACACACTATTCTTCGGTGTATTTTATGCAATTCCTCTATATTTGACTACTTGGAACCTATCAAAAAATGAGTTATAGAAAAAATCACATACCTTGTTGAATTTTGGCTTATTCTAGAGATCGAACTTGTAGAAAATGCCCCACACACAATATTTTTTGTGTAGATCTGAAAATGGTATGAAACATACTACAGATTGTACTCTAACCAATACATTTGGTCTTACAGAATTTGGATATGTTATGAAGAATTTATGACTTTTTTTACCTAAAACACATGTTTTAGACTAGTTTCAGGACTAGCCACAAACCCTATTTTCCATTGAGTGTAACTACAAAAATGCAACGACCCACAAGATGAATTTTTTATCACAACTACTTGGATATGTTTTCTTAACGGCCTCCAGATTTCGTGGTATGAATCATTCTAGAAAAAAATTTATTACGAAAATGGTGAGATGACCTGTAAATAACATACCTTAGAAAGCATCATCAAAAGAATTTATCCTCCCCTGAATTTCTACCTTCTTTAATTCACCTTCCCTTTGAAATTCACCTTATATATCCTTTGGTTACTTTAGTCACTTGTAGATATTCAATATGTTCAAGTGTGATTTAAATGAGAGACCCTTGCCTCTAATTTATACTTTTATGTAGCTTCCTCAAAGGGTTACCTTCTAACTACCTTAAACCACTTTCCTTATTTTAGGGCTAACCCACTTCTAACGACTTGTCCACTTAGTAATTTCTCCATTAACTTTATTATTTAAATAATTTATTTTGTATCCACTTTGACTTATAGTACACTCATCACTTCACTTTATTATTTACCTTCTAAAATCTCTTAAACCACTTTCCTTATTTTAGGGATAACCCACTTCTAACCACTTGTCCACTTGTATCTCTATGATGGCTATGAAAGATTATACTCGTAACACTCTCTACTTTCCCTTAGATTACAACAATAGCTTGCTCTGATACCATTGATCCAGATGATTTTTGGCATGGAATGAGAGCAAAGATATAATAAAGGAATCTAAAAAGATATATCAGATATCAAATAATATAACAAATTTTTATTAGAGATATAACCATAAACATAGATATATAATAATACACAATTTCTATTAATGAGCGAAATGTACAAAACTATAGAAATACAAAGTGGAAGACTCGTTAGAATGGTGGAATCTTATCTATGATAAGAGATATGATGGCTAATCTCATTCACAAGAATATGATTTTAAAATGAGGATCCAAAGGAATTTTTATCATAAGTAAAATCCAAAACCCTAACCTTGGAAGATGAAAAGCCAATAGTTTCATGGACCTTATTTTGGGTAGTTTGGTGTATCAACTTCCTAGGGGTGTAACTTTGGCAGATAATCTCCGTTTAGGGTGCAAAATAGCCCGTTGGAAAGGTATCGACAAGGAGATTCATTTTGGGGGCTCAATGAGAGCCTTTGGATATAATTGAGGTACTATATCATGAAAAAACATTTTTAAAACCCTCAAAATGGATCGGGAAGTTTAGGAACTGAAAAGATGCTAAAAATAATAGATTTCCAGAAAACTCTTTTGAGCCAGTTGGAATAGGTGGGTGGCCACAGATATCCACCTGGATCAATACTTCTTCCCTAGAAAGAAATGGTCTCCATCGTGTTGATTTCTCGGGTGATCCAAATGGATCTAAAAAGGCCAAATTCAAAGTTCTCAGATTTAGATGAAACCAATTCCATCATGTCGTGCTCATCATATTGATTCTGGGAGTATATTCTTTTTGGAATATGGACTCAGTATGGCGAAGTTATCGTGATTTGAAGATTTTCTCAAATAGACAAAAAGTCAAAGTCAAAGTCAAAGTCAACATTTTGTACTGTTGACGTCAGCGTGACACATGGTGGATGATGTCAGCATGATGTCATGATGACATCAGCAGGATGGCATGGGAATCCCAAAGTGTGACACGTGTGATGCAGATTTGGTGTTTTCAGGTGCTAATGTGGAAAGTGACTAGACTGTACGAACTGATGTTACACATTATTTTGGTCACTCTAGTGGTGTCTGTACAATTATGTGTTCAGGCTCTCATAAGGACCTTTTACCTGAGAAAAGTGACTGTCTTCTTCCATAAAACATATTTTTGAGATGAGTTCATAGGCTAACGCTGTTTTCGGGTGCAAGAATATTGATTCTCGCTGGCAACCCTATACCTAGCCTATGAGGTGTTCGCAGTCTGCTCTATAGGTAGGGTGTGAACCTGCTTCAAATATTAAAAGGGAGAAGAGGTTATGAAGGTTCTAGAAGAGGATCTTCTAGAAAATGAGTTGGCATTCGCATGGTTGGCATCCTACTGAATTCTCAGATTTAGTGGGATCATCCTCATCCCTTTAACCATCTCTCCTTCTCCTATATAATGAAGGGTTTTTCAAGGAAGAGGTTAAGAAAGGTTGAATAGATAATTGATGAAAGAATTGTGTGAGGAACCTTGTTTGAATTGAAGTTTGAGGACTCCATTTGTTTATCAAGCCATACTGGACCTTATTCATGCAAGTGTAGAGAAAGTGTGTGTGTTGGAACCATCTTGCGACATCAAGGTGATCTGGTTGTATCTTCTACTTTCATTTAATATAATACAGTGGCATGTCCCTTTCCCATAAAATCACTCTTATTTTATTGCATAACTCCTTGATCATATGCATGGGTTGACATTGAATATACTTTTCCATCTTCACTTTGGTTGGTTTGTGTTGTCTTGGACCTGATCTCACAAGAGCACCAGAGAGAAGTAGGAACAACAGAGACCTAAGGAAGCTATATAAATGTATGTCATTCATTCCTTCCTGATAGTAGATTCGATGATTGCAACTTAGAGAAAGAGTCATGTCCTATCCTGTTTTGTTCTAGATCCAGGTGGATCTAGGGAGATCTGTTAGTGTCCTCATATACCAATTTATCCTATAACAAAATTGGCGACTCCACTGGGGATACAACTCATTTTTGTGGTTTTTTGTTGGCCATTTTCTCTTGGTCTACTTTTTTCATTTCCAACCCGTCTCTGAGTCTATAGGAGACCCTTATAGACTCTTTGGACCTAGAAGTTCACTCAAAGTTTTTGTCCCTTTTCCAAATTTTCATAATTTACAAACCTTCTCGCACTGTACCTCTATGTAGCCTGCGAGAACTTTTCATTTTCGCACCCCACTGTTCAGTCCAGTGCGACATTCTCACGCCCTGCCAGTGTCTAGATTACGAGAATGCCTCATTCTCGCACTGTGCTCTACTACTAGGTTGTGAACCCATTTGTAAAAGTTTTGGATAGGGTCTTCTTGTTCTTTTTGATGCCCAAATTTGTTTGTTCATCTGGGAAGAACTTCTTTTGCTAGTGTTTGACTGTTTCTTGACTTCCAATCTTGCGGTTGATTAGTTTTCGAAGATCGAAAACTCTTCTTCATCATTTTTTCCCATTTTTTACTTCTTGGTCTTTTACCAACAAGGGTATAATATCGGATTCTAAGATCTGAGTGCTTGTTTGGTCATAAGTCTTTGATCAGATTAAAAGTTGGGATTATTATTTTCATAGGTTGCTTACTGCTTGGAAAATTTCTTTGTCCATATACATTTGAAGAAAGTTTTTCTTGTCGATTTTTATTTTTATCTCCATTGAAAGATTTGATTTGGACGTTTATTGATTATTGTTTTTTCTTTGGTTGCTTAAATTTTCTTAGCTCCATCCCTATTTTTGGCTTCTAAAAATAAATAAATTTAAACTCTTTTTATTTTAAGAAATCATTCAGAAAATATTGGCATTAAAAGAGAACGAATAGTGAATTTACGTTATCCATGGTTGTTTGGTACTACATTTGAAAAGAGAATTGTACATCGTAGTTTGCATTGTTCCATAAAAACTCCTTTCTCCCTACTGTAGACAGAATTCATTGAACGAAAGTTTGTATCATTCATTTCTATTTACGCAAAGTTGGGTCTAAGTCTTACACAACACCGGTTTCATTTCCGCCTCCCTCTTGAGTAACAACAACCTTTAATAATACCGCGCAATTTTAAAATACAACTAGTAACGTTTTCTAGGGCTCTTTTACACCAACATTATCTAGGCTAGAGATTTGGAATAGGCAGTGAGACACACTCTCCAAAGCACAAAACACACAATAGTATCTTGTGATAGGGAGTGTCAAATTCCATTTGCAGCATTTTGTCCTGGGAAGCCCTTCTCACACAAGGGTCAAACCTGAGGTCGCGTTGAGATTGATAGAGTTACTCACCCTACTTTATTGATCTCGGTGTAGAGATTGCATGTATTACGGGGGTCACTTGAAGGTATAGCCACAATGATGAGTGGAAGCCTCTCAAGTTGATTTTGGGCTAGATACCCTACCCTTGGATGTGGATCAGACTGTCGACTATTTCCCCATGCATCATTGTTGTTTGTAGTAACCTTAGTAGCCTATATTCTTAGGGTCTTACACAAGGTGACTGTGGAGGGGAAATTCTCCACAGTACCTGGAATCGACGTTGGCCAAACTTACTCGGGCTCCTTGGAGGGTATACCCACAATTATGTGGGAGCTTGAACCAGGGTGTAATTCTGTTAAGCAGGTCGTCAACGTAACTTTTCCACCCCCGCCCAACCCCTTCTTGTCTCGACGTCATGACGTTGGATTTCATCACCAACTAGTGACTTCGGAATTGGAAGGTCCTATTTTCTTGGTTTTGATTCCTAGATTTTACTAGCGCATGTTGTTTGTTTACCTAAGTTGGCCATAGAATTTCTTTCGTAAGATTTTAACTCGATCACAATTGACCCTCCATGTTGTTCACGTAGAATGAAAGTACTACCCCTAGAATATTTGGAAGGTTCTCAACCCTTACCTACCACACCACGAGAGGGATCTCCTCAACAGAGCAAAATCCAAGATGTTTCCACTCAACAAGTGGAAAGAACTAAATCTTTAGAACGGTTATGAATTACCAATTCTTGATAGGACTTCTGACTTCCTCCCGACTCTGTGAGATGTATTGTTCAAGTGAACTGTTTCAGAGAAATAGTTGTTGAGTCTTCTTGATTACCAATCGAACCTTTCACGGGACCTGAGGGTCAAGATCCCTTTTGGACTACTGATATTTTTAGATGGGATCTCTTTGGCTCAGGAGTAGGCGTTGATATCACTGTCACACCTGAGATGCCCGAAACATCCGATCCAGACACCATACCTTTTACTACTGCCTATTATTTCCCTGGTTTAGATGCTTTGCCAACCGAACACATCTTGACTATTCCCCTACAAACGGTCCACTACACAATGGTCCCAGATACTATGAGTCCTCACACTAGGATTACGGTGGCTATCCAAGCTCCCATTGGCATGCCACTTTCGCCTAGATTCACCCCAACACTTCCCTCTGGATATCATGCGTTGAATGCTTCTATTCCCACTCCTACACAAATCCCATCCGGGACTCCTGACATTTTCACTTCTTCTAGGAACCATCTCATCCCTGGTTTCATTCTGATACTTCCTAAACCCCCTTCTAGAGGGCCTCTTCCATCCCCTATCGGAAGCACCGACCCTAGTGGAACCATCCCATATTTCACACCTAATTACCAGATTCCTATTGGTGGACAACTTCACCAAGGTGGCCAAACCCAATCCCCTTTTGTAGGAAAAATCCCAATTGGGATGTAACCCCCGATTGGAGGGAAACCCCCACCTACCCCACCTTATGGACAAAACATACCTCCATCCTTGGCCCAGTATTGGAACTATCTTATCCAAAACAATCCTCACTCAACTGGAGGGAAACAACCTCAAGCTAGCTCCTTCATACCCCCTAGTATAGGCCAACCATATCCAGGTATGTTCAATCCTATTTGGGGCTCGAATGCTCAACTCCACACCCCTGTTCAAGGGAACAACCCCAACCAATACAGCCCTATAAATTACCTGCTTCCACACCAACACCCAAATCTTCCCGGATCTTTGCATTATATACAAACTGCTTATGGTCCTACTGGTATACCTACAGGGCTCCCTCCCCAAAGTCACCAGTACCCACATGTGAATAGACATTTACCCTTCTTAGCCACCCTGGACCTCCTTGATCTGTCGAGAATTTTAAATGATCTGATCCGTCACTCTCCTCAATGGCCCGCGATACTAGCCAAACTACCATACGACATCCCTAAATTCGATGGTAAACTAGGAGAGGACCCAAACAATCATGTAATGACTTTTCACCTTTGGTTTTCATCCAACTCTTTGATGGATGACTCTATTCATTTACGTCTTTTTCAGTGAACTCTCACAAGTTCCACTGCGAAGTGGTATATAGAATTACCATGAGGCTTCTTTACCGACTTCAAAACCCTCGCTATGTCTTTCCTCACCCACTACCAGTTACCGATCCATTATGAAACGGGAACCGAAATTTTGATTTCTTTCAAACAAACCAAAGCCACTCATATCTCTGATCACATTCATGAGTGGCGACAGAGACGACGTCTCATCAAAATCAAACTTCCCCATCAATTACTGGTAGAGTGGTTCATGAAATCATTCGTGAATGACATTTCTCATGACATCGCCATTGGTGGAGTTGTCACAAAAGAACAGGCGATCAATCGTGCTCAATACCTCGACCTAGTTTACTCACAAATGGGCACTCTTTACGATTTACTCCCTGATGCACCTCACCCTTCTACTACTACTACTTCAACTACTCCTGCTACTTCTCATGCAGATGGCGGTGTGATTGGCACTTTCCATTCCCAAACCCATTCCACACAAGCCTCTAGCAACAACCCCAAATCCGTTGCTTCTAATGTTCAAAATGCTCCATCTCCTACCCCTCCCACCAGCAAGACTTCTGAAGTGAACTTTGTTCAATTTAATCCCATCAGAAAGAATAAATCCAAAAAAGGGAAGGGTAAGAACAAGGAGGATAAAAATAATCCACAATATGAGAAGACCAAAACACAACCTGTTGATGATAAGGATAAGCGCAAACCCTGATAACCTTGTCTTATATGTGGTGATGATCACTACACTAAATATTGTCCAAGACGAGCCGAGGTTACTAACTTTCTTCAAGGCACCTCGAAATCGCCTACTTCGGTCATGTTGTCACAACCCTTCCCTTCTCAACAACATGCCCAATTGGTCATTCATGACCAACCCTCCCCCTCCACTACATCCTATGTATTAATGTGTACAGGTGATTCAAAGAAGAATGACATCACACTTACCACTCGAGCCAATGATTATTCTTCCTCCAAAGAGAAGGTCAATGAGATACCTCCTTCGTTGGTCCAAACCTTTCCCACGACTCCACCTACCAACGGTCCTATCCATCTCGAATGACTGAGCCTAGATATAGTTCTTCGCCCTCCCCCAAAGGGTGTTGTCCAAAATATTCTTTCAATCCTCATGCGCGTGCTTCACAGAACTACAGTATTGTCAAAGATCTGGCCCAAGCACTGTCCATGATGTTAGCCCTCCAAGTCCGTCAAAGTTTTCCTACACAACGGAATGCACTATTGAAAGCTATTGGTTGAATCGACCCTACCGATACAAATTTAATAGTTTTTGACTTGGAAGATCACATTCCAAGGTTACCCCCTCAACTCGCATTCCAAATACAAGTTATTGTCTTTGACAAGAACATTTGTAGAACAGTTATTGATGAGGATGCCTCGACATGTGTCATGTCTATTACCTGCTGGAAATCCATCGACTCTCCTCCCTTAACCGAATCCCATAACATGCTCAAAGATTTCAATGGCTCTATTTTTCAGCCTTATGGTGTCCTCCCTTCGTTGCCTATTACGTTAGAAGGAAAAATGGTCAACGTTGAAGTGGAGGTCTTTCACGCTCTTCTCGATTACAACCTTCTACTTGGCCATAGTTGGATCGATTCCATGCATGCAGTTGTGTCCACTCTTTTCCATGTCGTATGTTTCCCACATCAAGGAAAAGTAATTACGGTAGACCAATTGGCCTTCTTTAAATCTGATGAATGTACAAACAATGTACCTTTCATTGCCAAAAAACCCCCCTGGATATGAGAATGTCGGTGTATGTCTTCTTAAAGATTCCTCTTTGATGGGTACTTTCCCCATTCCATCGCCCGATGTTCCACATCTGTTAGTCTCCTCGATCAATATGATTTCCACCTCTGTTCAAGAAACCCCTGCGTCTTATGACCCATGGATAGTACCCAACCCTGGTGATCATCTTCATTATGGTGACCAAATGCCTTTGAGTTCAGTCGAATCAACTTATCAAGCCATTCAATCGGCAACCCCTTCTACCCCCTCTCTTGGTGATTCATCTCCGGATCCATTCTAGGTCATTTTTCCTACAGACGAGATGATTATGTCTGTTATGTCCATGGAAGACACCCCTTGGGATGATGGACATCATCATTCCATTCTCTTCCTGGAACAACACACGGTTGAGAGTTACCAACGGATCTCGACTTCGTCGACCGTTGTCATCATTTCTACCATTCCCGAGTCTACACACGATATGTTTTATGAAGGTAACTTAAGTAATATCTCACCCACGATCCCCCTTGACATATCCATTAAACCTAGAGTTGTCGAAAATGTGCATAATGGAGCTTCGTGTTCCCATGATGAAGTTGTCACCTACAAGTCTCTTTTCCAAGAATTTTGTGATGTCTTCGCATGGAACTATGAAGAAATGCCAGATATTGACCCTGACATTGTTTTACATGAGATTAAGACATACCCAGGCGCTAAACCCATCTGGCAACGACTTCGTCCGGTCCACCCACGTAAAGCAGCCGCCATCAAGCTCAAAGTTGAGAAACTTCTTAAAGATGGCTTTATTTACCTTGTGGATCTAACTGACTAGGTTTCCACTCTTGCGCCAGTTAACAAGAAACAAGATACGATCTGTGTGTGCGTTGATTATAGGGACATTAATAAATCTTGTCCTAAAGACAACTTTCCTACCCCCTTCATTGACCAGATCATTGACGACTGTGTCAGAAGTGAAAACTTCTCTCTGATGGATGGTTTCTCCAGATATAATCAAATCAATGTCGTACCTACAGACCAACACAAGACCACTTTTATTTGTCCTTGGGGCACTTTCACCTACCGGAAACTACCCTTCGGTTTAAAGAATGTCGGCGCAAATTTTCAACGTGCTATGTTTTATTCCTTTCATGATATAAAGAACATTATGCAACCATACCTCGATGACTTACCAGATCATTCCATGCATCGTTTCGATCATCCAACACACCTCCGAGCCATTTTCCTTTGATCTTGGTTTTACCGTATACACTTAAATCCACACAAATGTGTTTTTTGTGTAGAATCCGGCCAACTTTTGGGTTTTATTGTTTCACGTCAAGGGATCAGAGTATATCCTTTGAAAGTTGAAGTGGTTTTTAATCTCCCTCCTCCTTCCTCACTTCTGCAGTTACAGAGTTTGCAAGGGAAGGCAAAATTTCTACGTCGTTTCATCCCAAACTACGCTGAGCTAACCCTTGGATTTACTCGATTGCTTAAGAAAGGTTCTGAGTTTGTATGGGAAACCACTGCCAACAAAGCATTCGAAGCTTTGAAACTGACTTTAACCCATACCCCACTACTTTTTCCACCCATTTACAATTGCGATTTTTTCCTTTATCTCGCAACCTCGGACTCTACCATTGGCATGGTTTTGGTCTAGGAGGATGAGTCTCATGATGAACATGTCATCTATTATTTGAGTTGGAATCTCACGACTACCAAAACCAATTAATTACATGTTGAAAAACTGGCCTTGGCATCTGTTCAAGCTATTCAACGTTTTTGGAATGATATCCTTTTATGCAAGACCACTGTGATTTCCAACTACAACCCTATGCAACACATTCTTACACGACAATTTCTAGGGGGAAAATACTCCAAATGGATCGTAATACTCCAGGAGTTTGAATTAGACTTCGAACGCACCAAGTCCGTGAAATCCTTGGTGTTTGCCGAATTGATTTGTGACCTTCCATGTTCTGAGATGAAAAATGTAGCAGAGGATTCATTACCCGATGAATCCCTCTTCCTAATCAGTTCTAATGACCTTTGGTGTGGGGATATCATTATATATATCTAAACTCAGACTTTTTGACCCGATTTGTCTAGCACTGACCACCGTCGAATACATTACCAAGCCCATCAGTATATTATCCTCGGTGACACTCTTTATCACCATGGGGTTGACTCCATCTTTCAACGATGTTTCACCTTTGACGAAGCTGAGAAAGCCTTGAATGACTTTCATTATGGAGCATGTGGTGGTTACATGTCTGGGTATGCTACTGCCCAAAATATCCTACGAGTTGGATATTTTTGGCCCTCTTTATTCAAATATTGTATTATCACCGTCCAAAAATGCCATGCTTTCCAAACATACAACAACAAAATATGATCACACCCTACTCCTCTACAACCCATAGTCTCCATTGGACCTTTTGAAAAATGGGGTATCGATTTCATGACATGTCACCCTCACTCGGCCAGGGGGCATGGATACATTATTGTAGCCATAGATTATTTTACGAAATGGGCCAAGGTGATGCCGACATTCGACAATACGGGAAACACTGCAGCACTATTCATATTCAATCATATCATTTCTCGGTTTGGTGTCCCCCAAGCTATCGTTACTGATCACGGTAGCCACTTTAGAAACTTTATGATGTCCGAACTCACTGAAAATTTGGGTCTTCTCCATGAAAAATCAACACCCTATTACCCACGGGCCAATGGTCAGGTTGAAGCAATAAACAAAGTCCTCATTACCATGCTTCAATGAATGATAGGGATTCACAAAACTAGTTGGCACACAATGTTTTCAACATTGTGGGCTTATCGGACATCTGTCAAGTCTGCTATTGGGTTTTCACCTTTCTAGTTAGTTTATGGTATAGAATCCATCCTACCAATTGAATGTGAGATACCATCTCTAAAGATCACCATTGAACTTCTCCAAAACACTTATACTGAAGAAGAATGTTTGTTGTATCTTATGCAACTAGACGAAACCTGTCATGATGCCACCCTAATTATAGAAACCCAGAAGAAATGCATCAAAGCTCAATATGAAAAACATGTCAAACCATGCGTGTTCTTTGAAGGAGATCTAGTCCTCCTTTATGAACAAGATTAGGATTTGTTAGGAGCCGTAAAATTTGAGGCTATGTGGCGAGGCCCTTATATCATTAGACATGTGTTGGAGGAAAGAGCCTACGAGTTAATGGACTATGATGGTGTCCCCTTGAGTGAACCCAGAAATGGGCTTTACTTAAAGAAGTACTATGCTTAGGCCATCTGTGCATGAGTTCTTGTATTTTATTGTATCATACTCTTGTGTGTCACTTTAGTGTGATTTTTCGTTATTTGGTCTCTACCCTTAACCGCTTACCTTGCGTTGTGCTTGATTTCCAGATGTCGGAGTCTTAGTACTCAAAACTTAGCTTCTGTTGCATGGGAAATTTACACAGCTACAAATGAAATTATCAGTCTATGAAGTGTTTTCCTTGGTCGTGCAACCAATAATATCGCAGAATATAGCGTCGTCATCGAATTGTTGACTAATGCTATTTCCCTTGGTATCCGCCACTTGGTTATACGATTCAATTCGTAGCTAGTAGTGCTACAATTAAGTAATGTCTATGCTATCTGAAGTCCTACTTTATTATGGGTATACGAATTCGCCTCTTGGAACGTTATTTTGATTACATTGAATATCAACACATTCCTAGACGTTTAAATACATTGACTGATGCTTTAGATAATTATGTGTTAGACAGACATCTGATACATTTATAAAACTAATCACACATCACATGTATTATACAAAACAAAATAAGCCGGTAGAAGCGGTATATATGTATATAACGATCAAAAGTTTTTACAAAAAGTTTCTGTCCAAAGACAAAAATCTCAAAATATGAAGCCCATAGCTTCTACAAGATAGCATCACAGATGATGCTCATGGTAGCATACAACTACTCGAGCTACCCTATGGAGCAACCTACTAAGAGACTCAAACACGCCCACAATATGGCGTTGATAACGCCTTGGGATCTCCCCAATAGCGATGTCTGGGAAATCCGCAATCAGTCCCTCTAAGTTATGGTCAACTGCCTCGTAGTCCTCAACATCCCATCTTGACACTGGAGCCACTTCTCCTCGTCTATGAATGGGAGACGTTCTTGGAGGTCAATACGGCCCCACATCTGTGTCATCAAAAGAAATTTTTGCCTAGTCCTTGGATAGACATAAAAATTTTTTATATAATAAAATTTGCAAAAACATTAAAAAAGAACAAAATGTGTACTTTTCACCTAAGTCACCCCACTGAGCATCCTTAGGTAGGACCAAATCCGGATCTCCTAAAAAATCCAAACCGACATATGCATAGTCATCAATCATCAACATCTAGGGCCTCAACTAGTCAAAAAATGAATCGTTATATTTGATTATAGCCATGAGGTTACACTACCTCAACATCCTCGAATCCTGTGGGGTCAGTAAACCCCAATCTACCTGTAGTCGCAGCAGTGGGACCCTCTCAAGGAAGAATGGCACTAAAAGTGACCTGTACTTGAACTGCTTCAAGTCACCCCTTCTGCACTTTGTCAGTTGCCTCTTCATACTGTGGAGAAACGCGTCTGACCAGTTGAAAACCAAAGGCTCTATGCACTCTATTTCATATTGGAAATAACTCTGGAGAGCCATGTGTGGATAAACACTACCAACCATGCATGCAATGGTAAACAATATAGTTTGTAGGGTCAAGTCTTGAACCCCCCAAATGGAAACTTTACCCTTGCTTCTCTCTGCCTCAGGAACACAATGTCGGAGAACATACTCACTCATAGGAAGTCTACCACCCCTACCCCTAGTCAGAGTCACATGGGATCCACATCGTGACAAACTCGTCAGAAAATAGATATCCTCGACATTTAGTGTCAGTGTGTGGACCCCTACATGAAACAACTATTGATCCACATCCCACATGTGGACCAGGTACTCTAACAACCTGAGTTGGGCTCTCATGCCTGGGATCCTGAAATTTTTTAAAAGACCACATTCCCGGAGGGCAACAATGGTACGCGGATCATTTTCGGCAATGGCATCATCCTCCTCGTGTTCCGTTTCCCTCCATTCCAACATCGTGACGATCAATACCTGCAATGGAGCCATGAGAAGGAAGTTAGCAACTCTTTTTAACCTCTTGAATAATTTATTATTGAGTAAAACCTTGCACAAAAATCCATTTTTCGGCCCTCGCAGGTGAAGCTTGCACACAGTGCGAGATTCTTGCAGGTGCACTGAATCTCACCTGTGAGAATCTTAGGTTCTCGTAGGTCCCGAATGGCTTACCTGCGAGAATGCCTGAGCGCATTCACCGACCCTAAAATGGAATCAAACACTTAAAATTACCAATAAAAATCGATTTTAATCCATGAAAAATTTGAAGAATCAAGAGATTACCTCATTGGCTGAAACCATTTTCCGAATGACTGCATGTGCCTCCTGCAATTGAGCAAAAAAATTTGGAGAAAAAGAGATGTGCTGGACAAGTTTTTGGCAAAGTAACAATGAAATGGTAAAAAGGGCTTTTCACCCATATTTATTCACTTTTTTACTATTTCTTATTGATTTTTTGTATAATATTTTTATTATTTTGTTTAAAAACCTAATACCCTAATAGCCTTGTGAGTATGGTTTTTTCGCAGGTAGGGGACCTAGAAGCCTGAATGATGGTGTGCGAGTATTTTTTCCCTTTTTCATCACATGTATGAATATATGTTTAGGGTTTTGTAGTAAAAACTTCGAGCTCAGTCTTCATTTGTTCTCGTTCTTGAAAATGCATGAGAACGTAACCGAGTATACTTTTGCCATCTTTTCATTCTCGTCATGGTAACATGAAAACAACAAAAATAAGGGAGTATCCTTTAAGCTCTTTTCACGCTCCATAAAAACAGAAATATTTTCGAGTGATCTTGTTCTTTTCACACTCGTAAAAGTATTTGAAGAAAACGTTCGATGAGCAATAATTTATCACTTTTTTAGTCTCGTCGAACTAATTTACGAAAAATGAACTGGGAGAGTTCTCTTTAAGTGTTTTTCAGACTCTTAAAACATGAAAAACCCCGAGTTTTCTATCTTTGGACTTGTTAAATAAACATTGAAAGACTCTTTATGGGACCAAACCACTCCTTCCTAGGGTTTGTTAAACATACTCCGAGGGACTCCTCCAAAGGATGAGCTTACATCGACAAGCATATGTTATCCTCCTCAAGCTTGTGTAAAAATAAAGAGGTACTCGCCAGAAATGGTGGAGGAAATTTTGGGAAAGGGATATACCTTCGAATTTGTATTGGTGGCAGTAAGCATCACTCTTGAACATGACACTCCCTATTCGTCATTTGAATCTGGGTTGGGAAATCCATTTGTCTCTCATCTGACTTACTACAACGTCGTATCTTGGGTCGTCTTTGAGTCAATGCTGACTAGACCATTGTCATGTTGTTCATATGTTCAAGAGAAGTCCAAACAAGCCCTCCATTAAGTTGTCCATTTGCAGTTGTCCATTCTTACCATGTCAGCCTTCCCTGTGTCCATTTCAAATCATATTCGTACTTTGAATTACCCTCAAAATCTATTACTTATTTCATTTCATTAATGGGGGATACATCAAGGCCCTCCTGTGACGAGTCTTTTTTCGTCGACTCCAACTCATTATCCAGGAACAAGACTTAGAAATCGTTTAGTACCTTAGAACTTGCATGCCTTAATGGTAGGTCTCTTCACTTTCGACAGTGGATTCACATCATTGGTCCCTGATCGAGAGATTCCATCGAATGTTCTACTTCAACTCATTTATTTATATTTGTTCGGATTGTACTTAGGTACCTTGGGAGTCATTGACATCAATGGTGATTTCCCTCACACTTGTTAATGGTTTTCATCAATGATCGGTAATCGAGTGGTTTCTACCATGTTTGACTTCGACACATGTAATCACATGGTTAGATTTGTACTTTTTAGACGACGGGATTGAAGACCCTGGGTCTCATATTTTTTTGGCCCAGGTTGCATTGGAGTATTTATAATTTGTATTGACACATAGATCCACTTTGTATGTCGCATGGCTATGTCCTAATCTGTGTCTTCTAAACACATAGATCCACACTGTATTCCTGGTGTCTATGTGGTATTATTAGTGACATGAATCCACAGTGTATGATTGGTGGTCATGGCCTACATTTATGATTTTCATTCATTTGTGGTCTAAGCATGGGAATGCCTACCTCAGAACTGGTATTATATTTTGCAGATGCTTGATTGTTTGTAGGTTTCCAATTAGGTGCGATCCTTGTTTCTGACACACACACACATTTTCCAAAGTATTTCAGCTGTCACAAGTTCCAGCCTCATACTTTGGGGGGCATTCTGTTACACATTATTTTGGTCACTCTAGTGGTGTCTTTGCTATTATGTGTTCAGGCTCTCATAAGGACCTTTTACCTGAGAAAAGTGATTGTCTTCTTCCATAAAACATATTTTTGAGATGAGTTCACAGGCTGACTATGTTGTAGGGTGTGAGAATCTTGATTCTTGTAGGAAACCCTATACCTAGCTTGCAATGTGTTCACAGTCTGCTCTATAAGTAGGGTGCGAACCTGCTTCAAATCTTAAAAGGGAGAAGAGGTTACGAAGGTTCTAGAAGAGGATCTTCTAGAAAATGAGTTGGCATTTGCATGGTTGGCATCCTATTGACTTCTCAGATTTAGTGGGATCATCCTCATCCCTTTAACCATCTCTCCTCCTATATAATGAAGGGTTTCTCAAGGAAGAGGTTAAGAAAGGTTGAATAGAGAATTGATGAAAGAATTGTGTGAGGAACCCTATTTGAATTGAAGCTTGAGGACTCCATTTGTTTATCAAGCCATACTGGACCTTGCTCATGCAAGTGTAGAAAAAGTGTGTGTGTTGGAACCAAGGACCACTGAAAGGAAGCTTGCGACATCAAGGCGATCTAGTTGTATCTTCTACTTTCATTTAATATAATACAGTGGCATGTCCCTTTCCCATAAAATCACTCTTATTTTATTGCATAACTCCTTGATCATATGCATGGGTTGACATTGAATATAATTTGTCATCTTCACTTTGGTTGGTTTGTGTTGTCTTGGACTTGATCTCACAAGAGCATTGGAGCGAAGTAGAAACAACAGATACCTAAGGAAGTTATATAAAGGTATGTCATTCATTCCTTCCTGATAGTAGATTCGATGATTGCAACTTAGAGAAAGAGTCATGTCCTATCCTATTTTGTTCTAGATCTAGGTGGATCTAGGGAGATCTGTTAGTGTCTCATATACCAATTTATCCTATAACAACTGACACGTGGCAGTCCATACAATGACATAGCCCAGTGACAAGTTGAAGAATGGAAGTACATATTGATAGGATGGAAGTGACGTGGTGACAGGTGGCAGGCTCTGAGTTGGACACATGGCGTATGGTACTGACTTGACAAGTTGTTTGGGCCGCTGATTGGACATGGTGATTGTGCGCTGACTTGGTGTATAGTCCAATATTGTGGTGACACGTGGCCCAATCACATGGTGCTACGTGGTACATTGGATTGGGCCAATAAGGCCTGGGTCAAAAATTTGTTCCACCTCTGGCGAAGTCGAATGCATGACCTTTGGGCATGCCAATGAACTAACCACAAAGGATGCGACTGGACGAGCTATAAGGAGGGGATTAACCACCCTCCATTACTATATTGTTTTGTTGTGATATTGGCGGGATATTGGGGATAATCCCTGGTCGGCGAGGGCTAGCCTTCCGGCCAAGGCATTGGGATAGAGGCCAAGGATCGACCCTTACCAATTAGCACGGACACATAATACACAGATGACCTGGAGTGTGAAGGAATTGGGGCACGACATTGTTGGAGGCATGGTGCATGGCCACATGGGCACCCATATGACCAGGACCCATTTAAATAGGGGGAGCATGCCCATATTTGGCCAAAAGTGGTTTTTCCACTTTAGAATATGAGTTTAATTGGATTTTTGTATTAGTTATGGATTTTTGCCCATTTTTTAGGATCTGGAGCCCAGATTGAGGCCAGAGCTTGGGAGAAAGTTGGGATGTGACCCCCAAATCAAATTCTATATAAACTAGGTATTTTTACAACCATGAAGAGGTTCATAACAACAAAATTATGCCATGTTGTAGAGAGTAATACATTTTAATGCAGGGAATCTAGAAGAGTAACAGAGATTTGGAGGCTATTTCTGGGAGTTCTACTCCACCTTTTTTAGTGTTGTCTATTGCGTTGATTTCCTGAGACAAATAAGAACATTGTTGTGTCAGTTAGAGAAAAAAAATGATGTAATTATAATGTACTTTTGAATCATTTAATATTAATAAGAAAGCCTCCCTGTAAATACTAACCTTGTACAATATCTACTGCAAACTGATATTCATAAAAGAATAGAAAAGATACAATGGAAAATACAAACATTACACAGAGATTTTTCACCTAGAAACCCAAACCGGGAAAACCATCATATATTATATTCATACATTGTGTTACATTGTTTACAATACAATATACATATAGGAGATAGCGGCATCCAAAACCCTAACCCAATGACCTGGATTAGTCCAAAACCCTAATTCCTTAACCGGAAATAGAAAACCATCGACAAAAAACCATGTGCCGAAAAACCACCTAAATAAAATGTGGTCCCAGTGCGAAAAAAAATTTCAGGGGCGCTACCCCCAAACCCCCTCACAGGGGGCTCCACCCCCCTACGTGCCCGGCATAAATGCTTAGGCACTACTACTCATTCAAAGAATATAACATATACCCAACACTCCCCAACCGAGAAAAAGGCCCAGAGATGTAGGCAACTTTATCAAACTCCATTAACAAGTTTTGACATTATGGTTTTCTATTCTTAATGCTCATTTTCTATTCTTCATTCTTTATGATGGCTGCAACATTATTTCATTAAAAATTCTTCTTGTTCTCTTTAATTTCTAAAATGGTAAATCAACTCATGCAAAATACTTAACCAAGTCATTTAGAATATCATTTCAGATCAAGTGGTATCAGAGCAGGTTGACATTTGGTTTCTTTGAGTATGCATGATTACTAGGTAAAAGTTAAGTCATGGTGAAGGAGAGATTTTAGAAGGATATCGTGAGATTGGATCAAGAAAGAGGACATCTCAAAGTGAGAATATGGTATAAGAAGAAGGAATTTCTCAAAATGACAGAGAGTTTCAAAAAACTTTCTTTGCCATGTCGGAGATGGTCAAAGTGTTGTATGGTGATTGGTTGGAACAGAAGAGACTTGTTCAAAGAGAATATTCAAAGAAAGACAAAAGTGAAGAAGGAGAGGACCCTCCTTCACCTCCTCCTTCACCTCCTTCATCTCCATCTTCTTCTTCTTCTTAAAGTATAAGTTCAAATTCTACTTATGCAAGAAAACATTCTCATAAACATAAGCCTGACATGCCATTAATTAAACTTGATGTGAAATTTGAGTTTCCCATGTATAATGGAGAATTCAATGCTGAGAATCTTGATAACTGGGTCAAACAAATGTGTTGACGTTTAAAAACGCAATGATGAATACTTCTCGCAAATGATTGCCAAGATCTATTATTTATTTATAATAATAATAATAAACTAGTAGGTGGGACCCCCTTGTAGACTAATGGTGCTATGATGGATATGCTGCACTCATATCTTGTTGCTATTGTGATGATAATAACACAGGTTTCTACAATTAATGTTTCAATTCATGGTTTTAATCGTTATGGAGACATAAGATGGTTGGTTGATTGTTGTATGGATAGATGGTTTTGATGGTCACTCGCAACTTATGGTTGTACTATGAATAAAATAATTATTTTTACAGGTTCTGTGTTTATTTTATATATGATTTTATACAAAAGGATGATATGGGATCTTAAAAAAAAAGAAAAAAAGGACTATACTCAAGCCCTAAGGTTATATGTAATTGTGGCAAAAGAAGGGTGTATAGACCCTTGTTGTTAGACTTATGTGCTTTGATTAAAATTTATGTGTGAGGCATATGTGGTAACATTATAGCACATTGTTGTTGTTAAAATATTTTGGCATGACTTAGGATGGCGCACTATGTAATGAATATAGCAATGGGATATTTGTTTGATTTAATGGTTTATGTTATGTTGGATTGGCTGGATTGTACGTTGAATTGAATGAGGTTGGGGAAGGAAGCGACGTGCATTTACTACACATCACTCAAACAACCCTTGAGCTCGTCACCCTAGCCATACTTGCATTCGGTTTTTTGGCTTTGGTGGTTGTTGATGCTCCATGATTTTTGGTTGTGAAAGAAGAATACAGTCCAACTCTCTCCCTCAAGAAATATTTTCTAGGTATGGTTCCTTTATTTTCCATCCAAGATGGTTTTGTTGTGTTATGAATCGATTTTGGCTCAAAATTGCTTAAGGTTTGTGTTTTCTTAAGTTTTTCAACTATGTAACAGCATTGTGCTTATGGTTTCTTCTATGAATACTCTAGACTGTTGGTGTTTTAAAGAAAAGGAATGGTTATTCCTTGCTGTGTGTATCCTGTGGATTGGTTTATTGGTTACAAACATGTCCAACCAGCTTGGGGTTTTTGGTCTGGCTCTCTGTGGAAAATTATGATTATGGTTTAGAAAATATTTGAGTTTTGGCTCATGGGTTTTACAACCAGTCTTGGTGTTAAGTTTTTTCACTCCTTTTCATCTTGGTGGTTGATATGTTTCGTTCCTTCGATTTGCAATGCAAGTTGTTAAGATTTGGATTGTTCTTGCCATGTTTTGGCAGAGCCCCAAGCTGTCATTATAATGGTGTTTCCCTCATTAGTGTTGTGCTAGAAAGCATTGCAAATTCATCTTTGGTATCACCCAAAAACTTAAATGGAATATTTTATATTTTTTTGGTTGGCCATGGGTTGTGCTCAAGAATTATCCTCACAATGCTTTTAAAAATTCGCTTCCTCTCGTCTCCGTTGGAGGTGGCTGACTGTTATGTTTTGGTAACCCCCACTGTCAAGATTTTTAGTTAAAGGTTATGTGTCTTTGGTGTTTTTCAAAGAAGCACGAGTTGTCTGTGTCTTCGAAGACTATCCCTTGATTGAGCCATTTGTTGTTACTTCTTTGTGGTAAATTTTTAAAGGGCATGAGTTATCCACGTCCCTGAAGAATTATTCATTTGGTTGAGCTATTTGTTCTTACTTCCATTTGCTATGTTAAACCCTAAACACGATCTTGGTATCATTTCATTCCTGTCAAGAGTAAAAGAGACACCTGTGTGTGCTTGGTCTATTGGACATGACTTGGTTCTATTTCTCCTCGAGCATGATTTGGCTTTGTCTCTTGATTGGAATTTATTTTAAAATAAGTTTGTATCGGTTTAATTTAAAGGAGTCTTTGGCTCAGAGATGCATGTTATTAGTTCAATGCTATTTTGAATCAATACTTATGTTGATCATTTTTTAAGAATACCTGCGTGTGATTGGATTCAGGCCCGATTATGATTTTTAACTCCCAATTGATTAAGACAAACAATTGTAAATAATGGTTAATACTGTGCATATTCTTATTTGATTTTAAAGAATGAGAATTGGTTATAAATGGCTGAAGTTCATTGTGCGTCTTCTACTAGTTTTAAAAGAAAAGAGTATTACTATTAGAATATGAAAGACTGTGGCTCAAAGGGTTATAACGTTATTATAAAAATGGCAATGATGTTATTATGACTATTGTATAAGTTTTATGGATGCAAAGGTTGCTATGATTGATTATTCTGAGAATATGAATTGTTTTGTTTGAAGTCAACAAACATTCTGTAAAGAAGGGACAGTTAAATGGTTTTGGTTTTAAAAGTGAATGCTTATTGGATTATGAGGTCTGATCAGAGTTATGGTTGTTGTTTGATTTGATTTATTTTTATGAACAATATCCATATTTTTTTCCCTCTCATACTATCACTTTTTCTCTCATTATACCCCCCTCATAAACCCAATTTCATTTTTACATGCCTTGCTCTATATAATAAATTAAAAACTTTGTATAACCATGACAAAAGATATGACACAAAAATAGGTGGAAACTGATATTTGTGTTATTGATTGCACAATTAAATTATTTAATGAATTGTTGAGAAGTAGTCGTTTATTTGTCCCCTGTCATGCTACCACTTTGTCGCTCATTATAATCCTTCCAGATGTCCCATGAACCCTATCCACCCCCTGCTCACCTAGAAATTGTTAAATAATTTATTATGGATTGATTTGCATGGGTCTCATGTCAATTTTTGAGCCAAACTTTGTTTCATGCGGGCAAAATGTCATGTATGATCTGTTAAGGGATAGTTACTAATGAACTGTTTCATACATGATGAGTTTCTTCAGCAGGGGAAACCATGGAAGAAATAATAGAGGAAGAGGTAACTGAAACAGAGGGCCTAAAAGGCCTATATTCTCTATTCATTTTGATGCCGACCCCCAGTAGTTGAAGCAACTGTTTAAAGTTGGGTTCTTCAACTAGATCGGAAAAGGAATAATATAGCCTAGAACAGAGAGAACTCCCTTCCAGCCTAAAAAAATCCTTGGTATTCATGTGCCTCATCATGTGTCATCACAACCAGAAGTCCCTGGGAATATGGATGGCAAGAGATTGTCAATCTGGCAATATCTTACCATCGTGGCTAGCCCAATTTTTCATTACCTCCTCCTCCACCTGTAAATCCTAATGTTCAAATTTTCCCTATGCATTCACCTGTTCAATCCTCCCATGCTATTAAAAGGCTTAAAACTAATGTCCCCCATGTGCAAGATAAAGGTAAAGTTGTTGTATCCCCTTCCTCTCCTTCAAATGACTCTTCAAAATCAATGTCCTCCCATATGCATCTGAAGGACGATTGTTCCCATGTAATTAGTGAGATAAAGATTCAAGTTTTGAATCAACCAAAGTCTACTTCTGGGAAGTCCAAAGGGGACAACAATGATAAAAGAAAGAGTGCCTCTCAAAGTGGAAAGTATGGATTTTAATTTATGTGTTTATGATTGAGATTTTTAAGACAATGGTCTACATAAAGTTTTGGACAACAAGCTACTTTTTGGATAATGTGGTTATTTACATATTTTTGGATATGATTTGAATTATTTATGATATTTAATATTCAAATTTTGGAAGTATTTATGGGAGATACAAGGAGGAATGTGTTTAAATGATTATCTAATTGTGTTTATTTTTGAAAAGAATAAAATAAGGGAGTCATAAGGGGTCCCACCTACTTAGTTATTATTACATAAATACCTTTAACTATTACTATTATTATTATTTCTCCTAAACTAAAATTATTTAAGTTCAAATAACTTAACTAAAGAAAGTAGTTGAACTACTTCAACTTATTTGGAAAGCATAAAAGCCAAATGAGAAGGAAGAACAAAAGGAGGATTTAGAAGGAGAAATAAATACCAAGGTTTGCTCTTTTTTTCATGAGATAGTTTTAGTTTTCATTCATTCTTGATTTCATTCAGAGCCTAATTCTCTTTTTGACAGTGGGGTCCTATTGTAGAAAAAAAGGTTCAGAATTGAACCAAATCATTCAGATACTTGTTTTAAAGGTGTTGATCTATCTTTGATAGTCTATGTATACTTCTCTGTTTATGGATTAAGTTTCATAGCTGATAAAGGATATTGTGCAGAGTCAAATTGGTAGCAGTCTGTGGCAAGCTGATCTAGATTATAAAGTTCAGTTTTTACTTCTTGTCGGAGCCTTTTTGTATGGTTTTCAATTGGGGATCTCTAAATTAGACTTTGGTCCATGCCCTCACAGGGATTTTGTAAAGAGAAAGATACTTTTGATTTCTTGGAATGAAATAAAGCAGATTGATATTCTATCTCATTTGTGTGTATATGTGAATTGGTTACTTTTTATTTTTTATCTCCACATTTACTTTATGTAATCTGTATATTTTTCAGAAACTATATAAAAATTTTGTGTTATTTTTCAACATTCTTTTCATAAAACATTTTAGCCTAAACCCTTGTAATTAATAATTGTGGACTGGGAACATATTTTTGAGGCTATAAACATAGGGTGATATTCCCGACTATCGTGTTGTAGCTAGGAAAGATTAAAAAATTCTTGGGTAAGATAATTTATATCTTTACCTCAACATTTATTTGGCGACCACACTGGGGAGATATTCCATATCTCTTAGATTGATTGTATGCATGATTATCATTGGCAATTTTATATTTTTCCTTTCGTTTCTTTGATTATTTTCTTTCATTCATGAAAATACCTGCTAAAAGACAACCCAATATTGAGCCTCGTCTTAAAGACCAAAACTGTTGGAAGATTGGTTGTTGTCATTGATGTCAACCCTAGTCATGGGTTTTGGACCAGAAGATTGATGAAGTTATTTGGACATGAAGGAAAATGAAAATGAAGATACAAC
>JZKD02S1995991.1:113826-146014 GCA_000966675.3 Picea glauca
ATTGATTATTTCTCATATATTGTGCATGGTATATTGTGGTGTATTGGTGTAACTCTTATACTATTGTCCATTTCTCATTGAATATAATTGAATGGTTTAATTATAAGTTGAAAAATGTTTTAAATTGTACTTGATACTAATTCACCCCCCTCTTAGTATCAACAAAAACAACATTTCTTTAACCTTATTCAATAGCATCTTAGAAACCACTAACATTCAAACTGAGCTTGAATGCTCGTGGGAAGTTATTGAACAATACATAAGTGTCCGAGAACACCGGGGATCTAGGAAAAGACAACCTAGGAATCAGCCATAGCTTTCTTTTTCCTAAATTTTTGATATTCTTTTCATGTCGTTAAACCCTCACATCTCTAGGAGAAGAAGAGGTTTATCACTTGAGATCAACCCTATTACTGAAATAGGAAGAAGAAACGTTGTTTTGTCAACCCAACAAGGTACTCTAAGGAGAATTTTGTCTGATTCAGCCAGTTCATCTTTCTCTCCCTTACCCATCATTCATAAGATGGCATCTATGGGTGGATCTGGTGGCACTGGAGGTGCTTCTTCATCTAAACCTTCAGCCTCATTAGTGATTGGTAGCTTGTATAGCCATCAAGTCCATTTCCAATCTACTACCAACCCCACTAAGGTCATAAACAAGTATGGACTCTTTCAATTTGAAGAAGATTCTACTACTACTCCGTGGCATGTATCATCTCCTCTGAACCTAGCACATGCTACTCATCCACTTCCAAAATTCAAATAGAATCTCCCTAGGTTTTCAGGAAATAACACGGTGTTGACAGGTGAAATTTTCCGTCCGTCAATTGAGAGAGTGGAACCGGTCTGGGGTTGTCTAAATAACCCAAGCCGTTTGGAATGAACCACCCTGATGAGTTTAACGGCTCCGTTGGCCGCTCTAAGGTCTTTAAGGGAACCAAAGAGAAAAGTAATCTAAACTAACTAATCTAACTAAAACAAATAAGACAAACTAAAACTAATAAAACAAACTAAAACAAACTAAAACTAATAAAACAAAATAAACTAATTAAAACTAAACTAATACACTAATCTAATTAAAACAAACTACTAAATAATCTAAAACTAAATACAAATTATGCTAACTATTCTACTAATTACTATTATACTAATTCTACTAATTAACTGTCTAGTTATCGATTATAATATAGCTTATTCACAAATATACAATATACACAACTGGCAGATTTAAATAAAACCTGTAAAATTCAAATTCTTTCTATCCTAAGACAACCAGAGATATATTTTTGATTTTTATATTTTATGAAAAAGAAATAAAACTACTGAAATTAAATGATCTAATATACTAACTCTAACTCAAACTAATATCTGAACTAAACTATTAATAAGAACAGTAAACAAAAGACTAACTGACCTGGAAATGCTCCAAGTCTACCCTGTGTATGATGACTTCTAAGCTGGTCGGAGGAGGGAAACTCGCACCGGTTAGTCCATAAGCTTCTCGTAAACGATCGGCTGTGCTGCTCCTTCAAGTGTTTACAGGACAAAAAAGACATAAAAAATTATAACAACTATAAGATGTATACATTTCTGCAATAAGGGAAACCTGTTATGCAAAAACTTATATTAAATAATTCAACTTATGAAGAAGATAAACCTGTCATTCACAAACTGAATTAAACAATTGTTATGTCTTTTATACACTTGGAAGAAACCAGATATGGATTACAATGATCAACATTATATCATTTGCACATGATTAAGATAGCTAAAGTAGTCATTAACCATATACGAATTGATATACACAACATGAAACAAAATATTGATATAATGAGAAGCTAAAGCTATGACAAAACACCAAATTCTGCTTCAGTCTGTATTAGAATTCCATATCCTTGTTCTCCCACGAATGAGGATGAACATTATTACAAAAATCATAAGTATATATAAGTCTCTCCACAGGGTAAAACCTCCCTGTGGATAATATCAAAATGTTTTACATAATCTGGGAAAAATCCCCAAAATCAACTAAACTAGGAAATCAAAATGCAAGTGAAATCTTTGAAATATACCCTAACTGCTCATCAAAGCCACTGCCATTTCGAATTGATCTGCAATAGACCAAAAATAACAAATTAGAAAGATATTTCATCAACAAAACAATAAAAAATTGATCCTATAGACTTAGCTACAGAATCATTTGATTCTGTAGCTAGTCTAAAATAACATACAGGACTAGATAGCAATCAATTTTTTTTTTTTTTTTTTAAATAATCTAATTTAATTTTCTTTTAATAAACATCAAAATCGAATAATGGTTCAAATGAGTTTATCGTTAAAATTAAACCAAAATCAAAAGGGATTGAATCGAAACAGGAGTAAGAATACTCTGTTTTTTAGTCACCATAAAACCGGGTCAAATAGCAAACAGACTGTTTCATATCAAATGAAATTAATGGTGAATCATATCGTATAAGATACGCTGTAATCCAACACAATCGTAATCCAACACAATCATAATCGATTTGTTATGGCTGTAACAATGTGCATAAGATTCATGTTGTTTCAATCAAATACAGATATTGAAAGACTGTTACGATTATGGTCAAATAAAACATTCATAATAGCATCAAACAAACTTCACCATAGATCTCGATCGCTGAGCGTTACACAGTCAACAGACAGGCCCAAAAATAGTAATCACAACCATCAACAGCAGTGATAATCATGAACTGGGCAACAATCGAATCATGTCTGAATTAATTATAGAAACAAATCATAATCCTGGACATAATCACTTTCGTTCCCGAAATCAAATTTAAACAATATATTTGTTGCAATATGAATCGAACTAACAACATGGTCAAACAAAACAATGCAAATCGATTCGGTTGGGTATAACAGTTATGATTCGTATCTACTCGCAATTTTGGTTACACAGAAACATATTGAATGGTATTCGAATTGGTCAAAAATGACATGGAACATAAAATCATAACAGTTAACCATTATTGCCAACCATATCGTATAGAATATAACCAATTCGAATCGAAACATTGACTGTGTTCAAAATTGAAATACCATAAATAGCCTGTGTTTAGAAAAGATAGAACCGAATTCAATTAGCAACATAGTATCCAATTTAAGCCAAATCAAAACAATCAAATCCATACCACGATCAATCGAATCTAAGATAAATCCAATCAAAGCTAAACTGGGAAAACGACATTCGATTTATCAAAACAAAATTATATACAATAATGCATGCTTATGTGACAAAGAAAATCCATGCTGTAAACATAGCTATGAATTTGTCATATAAATAGGTGATAGTCATACCAGTGAGGCTACTCGAGCTATGCCAATTTTGAATTGACGACCTCCGTAGCCGACTCCACATTCTTAAACAAAATAGAACCCGTTGTCCTCTGTTTCTTGTCAGTGGATTGCAATTTAGCCTTTTGGCTAGTAAGCCTTGCAACTTGATCCTCCAGAGCATGAATTTTGGACTGTAGCATTGGCACATCAAGGTAATACCTTTCTAGCCACGATCCACACTGATCACATGGTGGAGCAGCTGGTTAAAATAGAGAAGGAGGGGGTTTTGACGAGTCACCGGGGGTTTCACAAGGCATTTTAATGCTTGGATAATTAGGGTCATTTTGCAAGAAAGGTGGTAGGTTTTTCACAAAGTCGTATGAGGGTTTGTCACACAGACCTTCTGAATAGGGATACTCACTTTCCAGGTAACGTTCCACCTCCGAGTCAGAATCTTCACTCACCATGATAGGGTCAGGGTTCATAGGAGTTCTCGGTTTGTTTCTTGCCATGCGAGAGATTAATCGGGCGTTCTTTTTTCCTTTAGAATTTGCAGTAGGTTTGTCTTTAGGCCTTTTAGCCACGGGTTTAAAATTTTTGACATCCTTGGTCACAGACTAGGGTAGGTCGATAGGTGAGTCGGGTAAGGGTTTAGGTAACAGAGCACTGTAAGGCACAGGGGGTGCATACTTTCTCTCGCTCACCACAGGTTTTTCAACCTGTGGTGGGCTTGAATCCTCAAAATTATTGCGATTAAGAAAATCATTCCAAGAATCTCAGTGTAACCCCAAATGACAAACGACAATCATTTTAATCAACCCAAAGTGGAAAAGGCTGCTATCGGCCTGATTCCGTTTATATCTTTTAGACATTTTGAACAGACTCCTATGCAAGTAGTAAGGCATATTAAGCTCATAGCCCATGAAAACCATCAGTAGACGAAGGTGGTATAAGAAAACGAACCCATACCGGCCCTTGCAGGTGATAAATTGTTTGGTTATCATCAGCAAGTCGTGCCAACGCTGCTTGAGCATATTCGTGGGCAAACCTTTGTTACAGGAGCTCACCCTCCGCGATTGGAAGAGAAATGTCCATGGGACATCTTCCACTTTGCAATTTTTTGACCATCTTTGTCCAGCGGTAGGTAGACTAGTAGCTAAACTGAGAAATTGCTCGTTAATTTCCAATTGGACATCCCCAACCTTGGCTCGACAGCCATCAAAGGTTAATGCGAATTGCCGAGCCACGCAAGGGTTAAAACCATCAAACTTTTGTATGAACGGGAGCCATCCAAATTCCTCAAGGTCACTGTAAGAACTGTCTAACATCAACAACGCCTGGCTACCATTAGGTTCAGCCCTCATGACCAGAGCCATGGTGCGGGCGCATGGTCAGGGTTTGGATTGAAAACAACAACACACAGGAGCATAGTCGCTTGGGCTAACAGCTGAGAATGATGAAAGGGGAGGAAAATTAATGTGCGCGTGTGAGGGTGGTGGGATTATCCACCCCCATGCAAAACAGTAATGACAAAGTACAATGTTGTTCAATCAATCATGACATCATTCAAACCATATTATTCGGCCAACCCAAGATTTAAATGGTGGATGATATACCAATGCCCCGATCTATTGTTTGAAACCATGAATGCTCAATGTAAAATCAAACCCAAAGTTAAATATGTGCCAATGTAATAATTCAAACCATTGTCATTCAATGTTAAATCAAAACCCAAATGTTTAACCAACGCGCCATTGCATAATGTGTAATCAAACATTTATAAACATTGTGACCAATGATTTCATAAAATCGACAAGCCAAGAGCTTAGAATAATAAGGATCACATTATATAAAACAAAATCAACCATGACCCCTATAGAATCAAATATAACCCATAACTTCACATGCTCAATGCCTTATCAATTAAATAAAAATCAAGTTGCGCAATCAAAGTAGGAATAGGCAAATGGACACAGTTCAAAAAATCATTTCAGCCACTTAGTAATAAACCAAAGGTAAGTGCCTTTCAGAAAATAAATGAGAAGATCATGACAATTCAAATAACGATGGAGGAGTTTTCACGCTTTCAGTTGTGAAAACTGAATGTAGACCAAATTCCAATTGTCACAAGAAATGAAAATATCGTCAAATTGCAAAATGCGACAAAAATTTGAAGTTCAGGGGACATAGCTGTAGGCAGCTTATAAGGAAATGGAAAAAATTGAATTGGCTGCCAACAATGGTGACACACTGGGAGAAGCAGTTATCTCTGTCAAAAGAAATGAATTCAGATCAGGACAGCAAAGAAAATTTCAACTCAAAAACAACAATCAGAAAATCGTACAAACATCATCATTTACCATCTTTTCCAGCGATGTTTTAAAAGATGCAAACTAATAACAGTCTTAAGATCAGTAAGTCACTATATTAGTGATAAAATCTTCAATACTGTTGGCATGGCCACTGCTGCCAGCAGGCATCCATAGCCTCGACAGGGTTGCCATTTAACCTACTCGGACATCCGTATCCTATCAAGAAGTTCTAGATCAGAAAAAAGGACTTTTAGGAGGTTTCTTATATTTTTTTACAGATTTTCATGTACCCGACATTGCTTCGTTGCCAGCAGGCCTATTCAGTACCTCGGCGAAGTTGTCTTGGCGCCATGCTTGCATTTACCCGCTGCCAGCAAACCTGTTCAGTATCCCGGCGGGTTTACAAACACTTCCCACAACTCTTATTTTGTTTTTCTTTTATGGATAGCTGAGCGGGGTGACGCTGAAAATCCGGATATTTTATCATATTTTTTTAGACCTCATCCGAATTTTTTTTATTTTTATTTTATTTTTATTTTTTTTGACACTGTCCTTTATTCAGCTCCAGAAATGTTTTATTTACAAAACAACTTGCTATGACAGGGAGACATCCTTTTGAGTCATTCCTTTATGGAAAAGGGACAACATAAAAAGATAATATATGATCATGACAAACTTTGCTCAGAGATTGAAATTAGTAAACTTCTTTCAAACAACAAAATTTTCCAAAATGAATATCAGTTTTTAAAAATATATCACTGATGATTGTACAATCTTTCAGAAGTTATTTCAGAGAAGAAATTTTTCTACGGTCTTTGTCTGAATAGCTCAGTGCACAGGCATGCATATGTTTCAAAAACACAAAAAACTGATCAATCAAATCAAAACCAAAAATGAAAATAAAGGCAAAATAAAAATAAAAACAAAAGGAAATATTTACATAATATACAAGGGTAGTAGTCAAGCGAAGTATCTTTTTAGGGCTTGGCCATTCACCGGATAGGTGTCATGCTGCCCTTCAAGATTCTGTAATTGAAAAGAACTAGGACCCAACTTTTCAGCAATCAAAAATGGCCCAAGCCATAAGTTTTGAAACTTGGTGTGCTCACCCTTCCCCTCGTGTGGTTTGTCCCACTTTAAGACGAGATCGCCTACTTCAAAATTCCTATCAGAAGAAGAACTAGAATCGAACCAAATTTTAATCAGTTGTTGATGTTGATCTAGTTTACGCTTAGCTTGGGTTCTTACTTCTTCTAACTTCATCAAAGCGTTAATACGATTTTCTAAAGGGGGACAATCTTCTTCTTGAACTTTTTGAGACAATTGAAGCGAAGGAAGAAGAATGTGAGGTGGCAGAATGACTTCTCTGCCATAAACGAGAAAAAAGGGGGAATTACCTATAGCGTCTTTGGGTGTTACCCTATCAACCCATAGTGCATTCAACAGTGCATTATGCCAGTTCTTGTGATTTTCAGCCACGGTTCTCTTGATAATTTTGATCAAGTTCTTGTTTGTCGATTCTGCTAAGCCGTTGCCCTGGGGATAGTAACTAGCAGAATACTTCATCTTTATTCCTTTCTCTAAGGCGAACTCACTCATCTCAAGAGAGAAACATTATGAAGCATTATCAAAGACTAGACAATCAGGGATACCGAAACGAGTGATGATATTCAAGTTTAGAAAGGCAATCACCTGACTTGTGTTAACAGTTCTTAGCGCAGTAGCTTCGGACCATCGAGTAAAATAATCAGTGGCTGTCACAGTATAATTGTGCTGTTTTGAGGATGGAGGGTTAATAGGACCTATGATATCAAGGCCCCATTGCTGGAAAGGAGAATCGACTGAAACGGGTTGCAAGGGGAAGGCTGGTTTTTGCAATCGCCCTGATGCTTTCTGACAAATGACACATTTACGGCACAAGGCATGGGCGTCCCTAAAAAGCATGGGCCAGTAGTAACCGGCTCTTAAAACCTTATGAGTAGTGGTGTCTCCACCAAAGTGACCACCAGCTTCTCCTGCATGCAACTCAAGCAAGACTCTCTCTGCTTCGTCCTTTTCAAGACAACACATCAGTACGCCGTCAAAATTCTGACGAAATAGTATACCGTTAACTAGATGAAAGGAGGAGGACTTTAGTCTCAACGCTCTTCTTTTGGCGGGGTCAAGGTGACGGGGTGCTGATCCATGTTCAAGACAAAATCTAATATCGCCGTACCAAGGACTTACGATACTTTGTGCACAACAAATCAAACTTTGATCACGTTATTCTAGGTCTAACGTATCACTATCTTCTTGCTGTTCAGTTTCTGAATCAACTACCAACTGACACAACCCTTGGCCTCTCACGATATGTGCTGGGGTGATCTCTAAGTCAAACTCCTGCAAGGAGGTGACCCAGTTGGCTCTTTTCTCTCCTAACTCTTTTTGCACTAACAGGTTCCTTACGGCAGGGTAGGGGACAATGACCTTCGTCCTTGACTTCAAAAGATACGACCGAAAATGCTTAACTGCCTTGAAAACAACATAGGCTTGCTGATCGATCGCTAAATTGACCATCCGTCAACTGAGAGAGTGGAACTAGTCCGGGGTTGTCTAAATAACCCAAGCCGTTTGGAATGAACCACCCTGACGGGTTTAACGGCTCCGTTGATGGACGGTCAATTTCTCCCGTCAACACACGATCACTACGAATGGACACTTGGTGGCATTTTCTAATGCCTTTCATAACATAGGATCCAATGGAAATGATACTTGTATGAGCTTATTTGTTAATTCCCTTGAAGGGAAAGCAATGACAAATTTCTTTGATCTAACTCCCAAGATTCTTTCCACTTGGGAGGAGTTATTTTACTAGTTCAAATATACTTATGGGTAGTCTAAGAGGCCAACCGAACAATTACGAGATTATAATAACATTACGTACAAAGACGGTGAGACTGTCAAGTCTTTCAACTTATGTTTCACCAAGTTATATAACCAAATTCCTGAACTTATTCTCCCTCAGAACCAAGCTTATTTTATGCATTACTATAATGCTCTACCTCCCCCCTACCGTCATAGGCTTGAAGAAAAATCTATTGACAATATTGGTTCTGCTTTGTATACTTGTCTATAGTATGAAGAACAAGTCTTCCCAAGGGAAACTCAATTAAACAAATGGACATGTCCGCCCTCTTACAACTTGTACAAGATATGAATAACCAAATGATAGTGTATGAGAAAAAGGGAATTGTCCCTTCAATTATCCCTAGGGCCTAATATTCTTCTTCACCACCCTTTAGGAATCCTAATGAAAACAACTTTCATCCTAAAGCCATCATGCCTCGCATATGGTGTAACTTTTGCAAGGAACACAATGAGGAAAGTACTTGTGAAGTAAAGAAGAGTGCCAGAGATAAATTATTTGGTAAAAGGCCTAAAACTACCATTGATTTTCTAGATTTCGCAAAACCAGAGGATGTCATGATCATAAACACTAGGAATAAATCCTATGCTTCAAAAGGAAAATATTACCCCCCTCGTACTTCTTCTATCCCAAGATCATATTCACCAGCTGCTATTGTAAAAGTTACTAAAACTCCTGACAGTCAAGGAAATCCCTCCCCTATTCCCTCTTCCAAATACAACATTCTAGATCAATTGGATAATAATAATGCTGATGCTACTCTCCTGGACATGGTTGTCATCCCTGAGCAACAAAACAATATGAAAAATTCCATGGAAGGAAAAACTTCCACCGTATCCAATATCTCTGAAGAGGTAGATAAAGAGGGCTCAACTGCAAATAAAGTAGGTGTAAATAATTTCAGAAACTCTGTAAAAAATCCTCCATTTTTTATTTATGTAATGATTATGGACAAAATATACCATTATTGTTTGATTGATGGTGGTTCAGGCCCAAGTGTAATGTCGAAAATTATTGTGTAAGAGCTAGGCTTGTCTTGTACAAATGAAAATTCCATAAGCATGCTCTCTTACAATAGTTTACAACAATTGACCATAGGTGATATCAAGAACATGACTTTGGTTTTGTGCGCACATCCTGAAATAAGGACAACCCTTAATATTCAAGTAATTGACATGCCAGTGAGTAATTATTCAATCATCTTAGTAAGGGATTGGAAAGATTTGACAAGTGGATACCTCTCACTCGATGGGACACACTTATTTGTTCCTCGAAATGGGAAGAACATAATAATCCTAAGGGAGGGAAGAATTTCACCTTATATAGAAATCATCCCATAGCCTAATGTAAATTATATCGAGGAGGACCTAGGAGTGTATTCCATATTTTCAGATGAGGACAACACTAACTTGGAACAAATCGAACTAGAGGATGGGATGTGACATATGCACTTTGATGGTTCATGCTCCAATGAAGGAAATGAAGCTAGAATTATCTTGTACTCTCCTGTAGGTAAAATTCACAACTTTTCCTATAGGTTAGAGTTTGCTTGCACAAACAACATCACTGACTTTGAAGCATTACTACTAGGTATTGAAAATGCCTATAATTTAGGTTGTGGTCACCTTACAGTTTTTGGGGACTCTAAACTTGTTGTAAGCCTTGTACATAAGATATATTCTCTTAGAAACAAGTTAATAAAATGATACACCCAAACTGTTTGGGCGCTTATCTCAAACTTGCTATCATTTAACATCACTCATGTTAAAAGGGAACTAAATTCAATGGTTGATAGGTTAGTTGTTTTTGCAGCCTCTCCTACTCGAAAACTTATACCACAAAGACCTAATTTCACTTTTCAATCTTTGTATCATCCTCATATCCCTGACAATATAGATTCATGGAAGGTCTTCCCTAGTGATGAGAGTATATGTGATTTCATACAAAATGAGCCTTACAAGCCCAAGGATATTATATCCATGGAAGACAACAAAATTCCGAAGGGATTGACTCCTTTAGAAAGTTCATTTTCATCGAGTGATGTAGGCAAAAAAGAAAATCATAAAGAAGAGGAGTAAAAAAGGAATGTGGGTGAAACCATTGCCTTGGACATTGGGACACCCGATTGTCCAAACAATGTTAAGATAGGTGCCCAATGTACTGATGAAGAAAAATTGAATTTCACTGAGTTACTTCGTGAATTTCAAGATATTTTTTCTTGGTCTTATGAGGATATTTGTGGTTTTAATCCCGCTCTTATAAAACATGCCATCCCTATCAAGGATGGAATAAAACTGGATAGGAAAAAAAAAAGATCCATTAACCCCGCACTTGAAGCAACTATTCAGAAGGAGTTGGAAAAACTCTTGAAGGCTGGGATAATTTTCCATGTTAAGTATTATGAGTGGGTTTCCAATTTGGTTACCGTTCAGAAAACAACTGGTTAGATCTGATTGTGCGTTGATTTCCGTGCATTGAATAGAGCTAGCATGAAATACCATTTCCCTCTTCCTAATATTGAAATGATTTTGCAGCAAGTTGCAAGGTCACAGATGATGTTCTTACTTGACGATTTTTCTGGTTATAATCAGATTGAGGTAAAAAGGACAAATAAATATAAAACCACTTTGATTACACGTTGGGGCACTTTTTCTTATGAATGCATGCCTTTTGTCTTATCTAATGTAGGTGCCACTTTCCAAAGAGCTATGCAGATAGGTTTTGATGATCTGATTCACAGAATTATTCATATTTATCTTGATGACATAACTTATATTCAAAGAACCGATTAGATCATTTTGGTCATCTTAGAAATGTTCTCATACGATGTAGGAAATTTGACATTTCTTTAAATCCTTCTAATTCTATCTTTGATGTTACCAAGGGAAAGATCCTTGGGCACATTGTCTCTGATTTAGGAATAAGCATAGATCCCGAAAGGATTGCGGCTATCCTAAATCTTCCTGCCCCTACTTCCAAAAAGGAGGTTGAAGCCTTTATGGGTATTATCAACTTTGTCTATAGGTTTTTTCTTGAATTTTCTATAATGGTCAAACCAATTCACAATCTTCTTAAGAAATATCGCTCCTTTTCTTGGACTAATGGCATCGAAAATTCTTTCGTAAGGATCAAGAAGGAAATCAGTTCTGCACCGGTTTTGGCAAATTCAGATTTTGAGAAAGAGTTTATTATATACACTAATTACATAGAGGAAATAGTCTTTGCTATCCTCATACAATGTGATGACCAAGCTAATGAAAAACCAGTAGCTTACATGAGTCAAATCTTATCAAATGATGAATTCAAATATTCTTATATTGAAAAACATGCTTTCTCTCTTGTTAAAGCTGTTGAAAAATTTCACCACTTATCTTAGGTAAGCACATGATCTGATATAGGTGGATATTATTAGCCATCCACCTTTTCCAACAGGCTCAAAACTGTTTTTTGGCAATTTTGGTAATTTACTATTTTTAGTAGGTTTTCACTTTCGGAGCCATTTTGAGGCCCTAAACGATGTTTTTTGGGAAAACGGTGAGAAATATTAAAAATCCTTCAATATTTCCCCCTAAATGAATCTCCTCAGCGATACATTTCCAACAGGCTATCATACGCCTAAAACGAATATCGTATGCAAAAGTTACGACCCCAGGAAGTTGATGTACTAACTTACCCAAACGGGGCCCACATGACTTTTGGCGCTTCATCTCCTAGGGTTAGGTTTTTGGATGTCTAGGGTTTTTAGAATTCATGTTTATTGTAAAAAGGCCTTCAGAGCCTCATTGTAATCATCTTCTTGTGAATGAGCACAACCGTCACATCTCTTCTCAGAGATAAACTGCCACCATTCTAGCAAGCTTGTTTCCGCTGCATTTTACAGTTTCATCTTATTTACTTATTGAATAGAAAAACAATTTTACTATATCTCTGTTATTTTGTGTTAAGCACCTGTTAATAATCTGTAGTCATTTCATTATGCTCATAATATCCGGATCAGTGGTATCAGAGTGATCTTCTCCTTGTCATCTTAATGCATGTCCCCAACGAGGTAGGAGTACAAAGAGTTGGGTCTCGAGCTTGTTTCTCTTAAGGACAAAAGCTCTCGCATGCTCAAGTGACCTCTCATGGAAGGAGAAAATAAATATGATGGGATAGGAGATCCTTTCAAACTTTTGATTAAGGAATCCCTCATGCAACAAAGGAACGAGATGATGGATAGTTTCATGCAAATCCTTCGACAACTACCAATAGGCGATGGATCTTCTTTGAGCGGAGGCGTCGACCCCTTCAAGCTATAAATAAACTTCAATATTCCTATATTTGAAGGTTATATAGACACAGATGCTGTAGAGAAGTGGTTGAATCTACTAGAAGGGTATTTTTCTATCCATAACTTTTCGAATAGAGAAAATATTACTTTTGTTCTCCACAAAGTCATTCCCCATGTCAAATCTTCGTGTGAAACTTTCTGTGAGCAAAAGGAAATAGAGGAAACCTCATTATTTACTATCACGACCACCTAGGAATCCTTCAGGGATGTTATTAAGGAACAATAATACCCTGTCGGAAGTTATGACGACTTGTATACCAAATGGACCACACTGCGGCAAGAAAGAGACCAAGCAGTGCCAGATTTCACAAATCTCTTCCATACCTTGCGCACCAAGTTGGGTATGAAATATTCAAAGAAAAATATGATGCTCAAGTATTGTGGTTCTATGCATAGATACATCCATACCAAAATGTAATTTCATCCTTGGGCATAACCTACAGATATGCCATCAAAATCGAGTAGAAGCTCAAACATAAGATGCATAAATTTGGGCCTGGGAACCCCTCACAATAAAATCCAGGAAAGGGTGGCCCAAACCCACAGAACAAAGGATAGATAAAAGATGGATAGTATTGGGACAAATTTTCCAAGCCACAAGCAAAGAAGGACACCAGAAAGACAAAGAAAGATACCAGGAAGTGGTGCGACTTCCATAAGAGCCCTTGGCATAACACTACTGACTGTCGCTCAAAGTAGTCACTGGTGGCCGAAGTGAAAGCCTCTGAATTAGATGTGGGTTCTGACTCTAAGCCAAAACTAGAAAGGGGAAGATGAATCATTGACATCGAACCCAGTGCCACCGTTTCTACCACTAAGCTCCATCCTGGTGAACCAGACGAGACAGAAAAAGGAGAACGCCTCTTTCTTTCACAGATGTGGGTAAAAGGCACCCTGTTGCACTTCATCATTGATGGAATTAACCAAAAGAACCTCATCTCAATAGAGTTCATCAAGGGGTTGGACCTGCTGACAACACCACACCCACAACCCTACACCATTGGATGGCTCCACCAAGGAAGCGATCTCCGCGTCAGCCAACAATGCTGACTGTCGTATGGAATCAAGCCCTTCAATGATGAGGTATTGTGTGATGTTTCTCCTCTCAAAGTTTGTGATGTTCTTTTGGGCCAACATTATTTATGGAAACTTCATGCTTTATATGAGTCTAAGCCTTGTAGTGTTATTATTACTTTGAACAAGAAATTGTATAGGATACCCGAGGCAGTCCCACCTAGTGATATTTCATTGATCTCTACTAAGAAATGCAGGAAGTTCATCTCTCAGATGGGGAATTTTGTCTTCTTCATGATTCTCTCTCAGAATAAGTAAAATATCACAGCCACATCCAGGGTCTCCACGTTCGACCTCCCCACACAACATAAGAAAGTAGATAAGGTCATGGAAGAATACTCAGATATCTTCTCCTCACCTACCAGGGTACCTTTGTAGTGCCAGGTCAATAACCCCATCGATATGACCCCCGACACACTGCTACCCAATGGTCCATTCTATCATCCCTCTCTGTTAGAGAACGAGGAGATTAAGCGACAGATCGAAGATCTACTCCACAAGGGGAATATCCATCCCATATCATCACCTTGCAAGAGCCCAATCATGCTGGTACATAAGAAAGATGGAACCTGGAGACTCTGCATTGATTACCAAGCTCTGAATAAAATCACAGTTAGAAACTGGTACCTGATTCCCCAAATTGACAACCTCCTTGATCAACTCACCGGGGCCAAATACTTCAGTAAGATTGATCTGAATTCTGACTACCACCAGGTCCTGATAGAATAGATAGATGTATGGAAGACCGCCTTCAAGTCAAAGGAAGTCCTTTTTTAATGGTTGGTAATGCCCTTCGGTTTGACAAATGATCCAACCACTTTCATGAGGATGATGGACGATATCCTGCAACCATTCACCAATATTTTTGTAGTGGTGTATTTGGATGACATTCTCATTTACAGCAAGACTTGGGCCTAACACTAGCAACATATTCAACAGGTTCTCCACACCCTGTGGTAGCACAATATATATGCCAACTTGAAAAAATTCTCCTTCATCATGGACAATCTCTATTACCTGGGCTACATCGTTGATCAACATGTCGTACATGTGGATCCAGCCAAGATCCAAGACATCCATGACTGGCCAACCCCAACCACACTCACTGAGCTTCAAAGATTCTTGGGCCTTGCCAATTTATACCACAGGTTCATGTTGGGATTCTCCCATATTGCATGGGCCCTTAGCCAAATAACTAGGGGTGGTGGTAAGGAAAAATTTGCATGGGGCTGGTCCCAACAAAAATCATTCAATGATTTGAAGAAACTCTTGTGCTCAGCCCCAGTACTTTCACTACTAGACCTGCAACAACCCTTTGATATTGAGAAACATGCTTCAGACTATATTTTGGGCACTGTTCTCACTCAACACGGCCACCCCGTGGCCTATCATAGTGAGACACTATCATATGTTATCTGTAAGTACCCTACTTACGAAAAATAAATGTACTCCATTGTGAAAGCCTACCACCAATGGAGACATTACATTCTTGGGAAGGAGACAATCATTCACACTGATCATAAGCCACTGTAGTTCATGGAAACACAAGGAAAATTGTAGAATAACTGCCATCAAAAGTGGTCCACATACTTGCAAAAATTCCACCTCAACATCAAGTATAAAATAGTAAGCACCAATTGCATCGTTTATTGCCTTAGCAGACCACCAGTCGTGACACTCACCATGGTGCTAGAATATTGTGTCCATGAGACCTCTAGATGGCCCCAACTCTATGAGAGAGCCCCATAATTCACCACCACCTACCAAATGTTGGGTGAAAATGTATTTGTCGATAATTTCCATCTTCAGGATGGGTTTTTGTGTCGTCTGGACCATATCTGTATTCCATCAAGCGAGCGAGTGAAGCTGATATGATAATACCACTATGGTAAGGTGGCAGGACACTTCGGCTTTGAAAATATAGTGGCAATGCTACAAAAACATTTCTAATGGCCAAAACTTCGACAAGAGGTCAACAAGTATATCGGGTCCTGCACTGCCTGCACTATTTCCAAATCGACCATTAAAAAACAGGGTCTGTACACCCCTCTTCCTACTCCTAAAAGGCCATGGGAATCCATCTCAATGGACTACATGTCATGCCTCCCAACCACCAAGCGGGGAAATGAATGTGTTTTTCTAGTAGTTGATTGTTTTTCTAAGATGGCGATTCTGGTTGCTTGGAAGAAGAACATCATAGAAGATGCCACTACCAAGCTCTTCTTTGAACAAGTCTGGGTACATTTTGGAATCCCACAAACCATTGTCTCATATCGGGATAGTCGATTTCTCAACACATTTTGGTTGAGCCTTTGATCACTACTGGACACCAAGCTCACAAAATCCATGGCGTTCCACCCCCAAATAGATGGCCAAACCGAGGTCGTAAATCTAATGATTATGAATATCCTTCGCATGTATAATTCAAATCACCCTCTCACATGGGATGAGATCCTTCCCTATGTCCAACATAGCTTCAACCGAGCCGTGTATAACTCAACCGGCCATAGTCCCTTTCAGGTGGGGTTGGGATTATAACCATTGGGTCCCATAGATGTTGCACTTCCCCTTGCGGTCACCTCAACCGACTCATCTCCTGCTCCAACTGAAGCTGACAAAGCCACCCGGTTCATTGAGTGGATCCAGCACATCTTCCAACAGGTCCAGGATATCCTACAGAAGTCAAATGACAAGTACAAGCATCGCCATGATCAACATCGGGTGCCACATAAGTTTCAGGTGGGTGACAAAGTTTGGTTGCACTTGTAGAAAGAACGCCTTACAAGACCCCATCGAAAGCTTCTCCCACTCCATTATGGGATGACACCATCACCAAGGCCATGGAGGATAATTATTTTGAGCTCAACATTCCTCCTTTCCTTGGCCTACACCCAATCTTCAACGTGGATATCCTTCGCCCTTATTTCCCACCATTATTGGACACCTCAGAAGTAGCAGAACAACTGACATAAAAAAATCTCAACCCCGACTACATACAAAAATAATCCAATGATCATATTGTGGACATAGATATCAAGGGCACTCGACAACAAAGGATCCATTTTTATCGAGTCGTCAAAGCAGGGCAACTCCTACACGAAGGCAAGTGGCTCACCTGAGGTCAAATTCATCAGACATTTCCTCATCTGATGGGGGAAATCAACACAATGGATACCATTTATTCCTAAGGAGGGATGATTTATCCAGGTGGATATCGGTGGCCACCCACCTTTTCCAACTGGCTCAAACCAATTTTCTGGCAATTTTGGTAATTTACTATTTTTAGCAGTTTTTCACTTCCGGAGCCGTTTTGAGGCCCTAAACGATAGTTTTTTGGAAGAATGGTGAGAAATATCTATTTTTTCTTGATATTTCTTTCAAAATGAATCTCCTCGACAATACCTTTCCAATGATCTATCATACAACTAAAACAGAGATCGTATGCAAAAGTTACGACCCCGAGAAGTTGATGTACTAACTTACCCAGACGATGCCCACATGACTTTTGGCGCTTCATCTCCTAGGGTTAGGTTTTTGGATGTATAGGGTTTTTGGAATTCCTGTTTATTGTAAAAATTCCTTCATAGCCTCATTGTAGTCATCTTCTTTTGAATGAGCGCAACCATCACATCTCTTCTTAGATATATGACGCCACCATTCCAACAAGCTTGTTTCCACCCCATTTTACAGTTTCAAATTATTTCGTTATTGAATAGAAAACCAATTTTACTGTATCTCTGTTATTTTGTATTAAACACCTATTAATAATCTGTATTCATTTCATTCTACTCATAAAATGTGAATCATTGGTATTAGAGCAGTCTTTTCCTTGTCGTCTTAATGCATGTCCCCAATGAGGTCAGAGTACAAAGAGTTTGGTCTCGAGCTTGTTTCTCTTGTGGAAAAAATCTCTCACACACTCAAGTGAACTCTCATGGTAGGAGAAAATAAATATGATGGGATAGCAGATCCTTTCAAATTTTTTATTGAGGAATCCCCCATGCAACAAGGGAACGAGATGATGGATATTTTCACGCAAATCCTTCGGCGACGACCAACAGGTGAAACATGTTCTTTGAGCAGAGGCACCACCCCCTTCAAGGTACAAAAAAACTTCAATATTCCTATATTTGAAGGTCATATAGTTGCATATGCTATATGCAAGTGGTTGAATCTACTAGAAAGGGTATTTTTCTGTCCATAACTTTTCGAATAGAGAAAAGATTACTTTTGCACCCCTCAAAGTTGTTCCCCATGTCAAAGATTGGTGGGAAACTTTATGTGAGCAAAAGGAATAGATGAATCCTCATTATTTAGAGTCATGTCCACCTGGGAATCATTCAGGGATGATATTAAGGAACAATACTACCCTGTCGGAAGTTATGACGACTTGTATACCAAATGGACCACACTGCAGTAAGAAAGAGACTAAGCAATGCTAGATTTCACAAATATCTTCCATACCTTGCACACCAATATGGGTATCAAAGATTCAGAGAAACATATGGTGCTCAAGTATCATGGTGCTATGCATTGATACATCCATACCAAAATGGAATTTCTGGACATCTCATCCTTGGGGATGGCCTACCGATATGCCATCAAAATCGAGCAGAAGCTCAAACAAAAGACGCAACAATTTGGGCCTGGGAAACCCTCACAACAAAAGCCAGGAAAGGGTGGCCCCAACTCACAGAACAAAGAACAAAGAAAATATGGATAGTATCAGGACAACCAATCAAAGATGAAAGCAAAGAAGGACACTGGAAAGGCAAAGAAAGATATCGAGAAGTGGTGTGACTTCCATAAGAGCCCTTGGAATAACACTATTGATTGCCTCTCAAAGAAGTCGCTGGTGGCTGAAGTGAAATCCTTTGAATCATATTTGGGTTCTGAATCTAAGCCAGAACTAGAAAGGGGAATACAGATCATTGATGTGGAACCCAGTGCAATTGTTTCTACCACCAAGCTCCAGCCTGGTGAACTAGACAAGCCAGAAGAAGGAGAGCGCCTCTTCCATTCATAGATGTGGGTAAAAGGCACCCTGTTTCACTTCATCATTGATAGTGGTAGCCAGAAGAATCTCATCTCAGCAGAGGTCGTCAAGTGGCTAGCCCTGTCAACAACACCACACCCACAACCCTACACCATTGGATGGCTCTGCCAAGGAAGCAATCTCTGTGTCAGCCAATAGTGTTGACTATCGTACGAAATCAAGCCCTTTAAATACGAGGTATTGTGTGATGTTTCTCATCTCGAATTTTGTGATGTTATTTTGGGAAAACCTTATTTATGGAAACGTCATGTTTTATATGAGTCTAGGCCTCATAGTGTTATTATTACTTTGAATAGGAAATTGTACAGGATAATCGAGGCAATCCCACCTAGTGTTATTTCCTTGATCTCTGCTAAGAAATGAAAGAAGGTAATCTCTCAGATGAGCAAGTTTGTCTTCTTCATGATTCACTCTCAGAATAAGAGAAATATCACTGCCACATCTAGGGTCTCTGCGATTGACCTCTCCACACAGCAGAAGCAAGTAGATAAGGTCATGGAAGAATACTCAGATATCTTCTCCTCACCTACCAGGGTACCTCTACACTGCCAGGTCAAACACCCCATCAATATGACCCCTGACACATCGCTACCCAATGGGCCAATCTATCGCCACTCTTTGTTAGAGAATGAGGAGATCACGTGAAAGATCCAAGAACTACTCCACAAGAGGCACATCTGTCCAAGCTCATCACCTTGCAAGAGCCCAATCATGATGGTACAAAATAAATATGGAACCTGGCAAATCTGCATTAATTATCGGGCTCTAACTAAAATCACAGTCATAAATCGGTTCTCGATTCCCTGAATCGAAGACCTCCTTGATCAACTCATGGGGGCCATATACTTCAGTACGATTGATCTAAATCCTAGCTACCACCATGTCTTGATAGAACAGATAGATGTATGGAAGACCGCCTTCAAGTCAAAGGAAGGCCTTTTTGAACGGTGGGTCACTCCATTTGTTTTGACAAATTCTCTAGCCACTTTCATGAGGATGATGGAAAATATCTCATGACCATTCAATAATAATTTTGTAGTGGTGTATCTGGATGACATTCTCATTTACAGCAAGACTTGGGCCAAACACTTGCAGCATATTCAACAGGTTCTGCACACCCTATAATAGCACAAGCTATATGCCAACTTGGAAAAATTCTCCTTTGTCATGGACATGGTCCATTTCCTGGGCTACATCATTGATCAACATGGCGTACATGTGGATCCAGCCAAGATCCAAGTGATCTGTGACTAGCCAGGCCCAACCACACTCATTGAGCTTCTAAGCTTCTCGGGGCTTGCTAATTTCTACCACAAGTTCGTGTTGGGATTCTCCCATATTGCATGGGCCCATAGCCAAATAACTAGGGGTGGTGGTAAGGAGAAATTTGCACGGGGTCAGTCCCAACAACATGCGTTCGATGATTTGAAGAAGCGCTTGTGATCAACCCCATTACTTTCACTACCATACCTGAAACAACCCTTTGAGATCGAGACAAATGATTCAGACTATGTTGTGGGTGTCGTTCTCACTCAGCACGACCACCCCGTGGGCTATCATAGTGAGACATTATCATATGTTGTCCATAATTACCCTACTTACGACAAAGAAATGTACTCCATTGTGCAAGCCTGCCACCAGTGGAGACATTACATTCTTGGGAAGGAGACAGTCATCCACACTGATCATAAGCCACTGCAGTTCATACAGACACAAGGAAAATTGCAGAATGTCTGCCATCAAAAGTGGTCTACATACTTGCAACAATTCCACCGCAAGATCAAGTATAAAACATGAAGCACCAATCGCGTCGTTGATTGCCTTAGGAGACCTGCAGTCACGACACTCATCATGGTGATATAATCTTGTGGCCATGAGACCTCTGGATGGCCCCAACTCTATGAGAGATATTGGACTTCGCGACCACCTACCAAATGTTGGGTGAAAACGCAGTTGTCGATAATTTCCATCTTCAGGATGGGTTCTTGTGTTGTCTGGGCCATATCTGTGTTCCATCAAGCGAGGAAGTGAATATGATCTGGGAATCCCACTACAGTTGGGTGGAAGGACACTTCAGCATCAAAAAGACAGTGGCGATGCTATAGAAACATTTCTACTGGCTGAAACTTCGACAGGAGGTCAACAAGTATATCAGGTACTGCATTGCCTGCGCTATTACCAAAACAACCACTAAGAAACAGGGCCTATACACCCATCTTCCTACTCCTTACAGGCCATGGGAATCCATCTCAATGGACTACATGTCGGGCCTCTTATCCACCAAGCGGGTAAATGACTGTGTTTTTGTGGTTGTTGATCGCTTTTCTAGGATGGCGGTTCTAGTTTCTTGCAAGAAGAACATCACAGCAGAGGCCACTACCAAGGTCTTCTTTGAATGAGTCTGAGTACATTTTTTAATCCCAAAAACTATTATCTCAGATTGGGACAATCGATTTCTCAGCACATTCTGGTCGAGCCTCTCATCACTGCTAGACACCAATCTCACCAAATCCATGACCTTCCACCCCTAGACAGATAGCCAAACTGAGGTTGTAAATCAAATGATTGTGAATATCCTTCACATGTATAATTAAAATCACCCTCACACATGGTATGAGAGCCTTCCCTATGTCCAACATAGCTACAACCGAACCCTGCATAGCTCAACCAACCACAACCCCTTTCAGGTGGGGTTGGGATTCCAACCATTGGGTCCCATAGATGTTGCACTTCCACTTGCGGTCACCTCGAATGACTCATCTCCTGCTCCAACTAAAGTTAACAAAGCTACCCTTTTCATTGAGTAGATCCAACACATTCACCAACAGGTTTAGGATATCCTACAGAAGTCCAATGACAACTACAAGTAGCACCATGATCAACATCGAGTGCCACATAAGTTTTAGGTGGGCGACAAAGTTTGGTTGCACTTGCAGAAAGAATGCCTTACATGACCCCATCGAAAGCTTCGACCACTCTATTATGGGTCATACACCATCACCAAGTTCGTGGGGGATAATTCTTTTGAGCTCAACATTCCTCCTTTCGTTGGCCTGCACCCAATGTTCAACATGGATCTCCTTCACCCTTATTTCCCACCATTATTATACACCTCAAAAGTAGCAGAACAACTGACACCAAAAGAGCTCAACCTCGACTGCATACAACAAGCATCCAGTGATCATATTGTGGACACACATATCAAGGTCCCTCAACAACAAAGGATCCAAATTTATTGGGTCGTCAAAGCAGGGCAACTCCTGCACCAAGGCAAGTGGCTCACTCGGGGCCAAATTCAACACAAATTTCCTCATCTGATGGGGGGACTCAACGCAATGTATACCATTTCTTCCTAAGGAGGGAGGATTGATCCAGGTGGATATCGGTGGCCACCCACCTTTTCCAACTATCTCAAAATAGTTTTCTGGCAATTATGGTAATTTACTATTTTTAGCAGTTTTTCAGTTCCGGAGTCATTTTGAGGACCTAAACGATGTTTTTTGGGAAAATGGTGAGAAATATAAAATTTAGTTCTTTATTTCCCCCAAAATGAATCTCCTCGACGATATATTTCCAAAGGGCTATCATACGCCTATAACGGAGATCATATGCAAAAGTTACGACCCCGCCAAGTTGATGTACTAACTTACCCAAATGGGGCCCACATGACTTTTGACGCTTCATCTCCTAGGGTTAGGTTTTTGGATATCTAGGATTTTTGGAATTCCTATTTATTGTAAAAATTCCTTCAAAGCCTCATTGTAATAATCTTCTTGTGAATGAGCATAGCCGTCACATTTCTTCTCAGAGATAAGCCACCACCATTCCAACAAGCTTGTTTCTGCTGCATTTTACAATTTCATCTTATTTTCTTATTGAATAGAAAACCATTTTTACTGTATCTCTGCTATTTTGTGTTAGGCACCTGTTAATAATCTATAGTCATTTCATTCTTCTCATAAAATCTGGATCCTGCTGGTAAAATTCCCTTTACCTACTATCAATTTTTTTCTCTGACAGACTTATCTTTCAGGGAAGCTTTCACATTGGCTTGCCAAGATCTAGGAGCATGATTTAATGAACATGACTTAAAAAACCATTAAGGGATGTGACTTAACCCTTCACTTAGCTCAACATGCAGAAACAAGTGAATAAATGATGAACAAGATAGCTCTTTGTTAGCACTATTTTATATTGATAGTCAAATCCTTTATGTAGTTGAACATCCTTGGTATAAAGATCTGGTGTATTACTTGCAAAATCAGAGGTGTCCAGATAACTTAAATAATCATCCAAGGAGAAGGCTCCATATTGAATCTTCTAGATACGTCATTTTAGGAGACTTCTTGTTTAGGAGATCTGTCAATGATATGTTACTTTGTTGTGTGAATAATGAGGAAGCACACAAATTGTTACAAGAGACTCATGGATATTTAGATTTTGTTATTAATATAGGTGGCCACTTTTCTGATAAAACTACTTCTTTTAAGATTATCAAGAAAGGGTACTATTGGCCTTCAATTTTTCGTTATTCTTATATTTTTTCAATATCTTGTGACAAGTTCCAGAAGTTCGTTGGGAAAGAACGTCTTTCTGCCATGCCTTTACAACCTATTCTCCCTGACTTTCCTTTTTCAAAATGAGGTCTGGACATTATTGGTCCTATTAATCCTCCATATTCAGTAGGGAAAGTTTTTCTCTTGACAACCACAGAATATTTTACGAAATGGACTGAAGTTGTCCCACTTAAGAATTCGTGGGATGAGCAGGTGATTTCTTTCTTTGAAAGTAATATTTTCTCCAGATTTGGAATTCCTTTGGAAATTATTACACACAATAGTCCCTCTTTTATTTATGCTAAGCTGACTCAATTTATAGCTAAACTAGGGGTCAAACATTTTACCTCATCAACTCATTCTCCTTAAGGAAATGGGCAAGTCGAGTCTACTAACAAAAATATGGTTAGAATTATCAAGAGGCTCATTGAAGATAAGCCTCGTCAATGGAACACTCTCCTCACTTACACCCTTTGGGAAGATCTCACTACCACCAAGGTGAGCACTGGTTTCACTCCCTTTCAGTTTTCTTATGGTCAAGAATCCATTCTTCCTATCGAGCTGGAACTTTCTTCTCTAAGGCTGATGCTATAGGTTGAAGAATTAAATTCTTCCAATATATCTCAAAGGATAAATGCACTCTTGGCTTTAGAGGAACAAAGGAATTTTTCCTTGGATAACATAAAGAGAAGACAACAAACTATTAAAAGATATTTCAATAAAAGTGAAAAGGCTGTCAAATTTAAGGTTAATGAGAAAGTCTTGTTGTGGGATTCAACTCATGATGATAGAGGAAGGAATTCAAAGTTCCAAAACTTATGGATGGGTCCTTTTAAAATCGATTTTGTCCTGGGCGCAAACTCTTATATTCTAAAGGGATTGGAAGAGAAGTTGTTTTCCTATAGCATCAACGGTTCACGTTAAAACACTATGTGGAACCAACTTGAAAGTTTAAATGTTGTATGGAATTATTCCTATATTATAGTTTTGTTTCATTGCTTTGATTTTGCTTTGCTGTTATTTCTTTTTGTTGTTTCGTTTTTTTTTTTTTATTTCTTTTATTGACTTCTTTTCTTGTCAGAAATAAAATTTTGGATCAATTTTTCCACTGTGATGTTATTCTGCAAGTATTGTTAATCAATAAAAATCAGGTCACACAGCTGTCATGATGTCCCCCCTTGAATACATCATTGAAATTTCTATCTTCTTCAGTACTACTGTTAGATAAGATAATTGGGTTTTGTCCCTTTTTTTTCTTCCCTTTTCTTCCCTCCACTCTGAGATTCAAAAGAGCACACCAATTTTTTTTTATCCTTGAAGCCAAGAATGATTTCACTATGATTAATCGAATGACTATGCATACAGGGATAAACCCCCTCATACGTAACACTTTCCATGAGTTATTCCCAAAATCCCAAATCATTTTTCCTTTAAACCACTCACTTCCCCACATTGCATAATCATTCTGATGTCTATTTCCTTGATCTAATGTTCACCTGGTCTACGAAACCAGACAATATGAGTTTTTAATTTATTGGAAATAGATTTCCCTGTGGAGTTTCTAGTTTGTTGACATTTAAAAACACAACGATGAATATTTCTCGCAAATGATTGCCAAGCTCTATTTTTTTATTTATAATAATAATAATAAACTAGTAGGTGGGACCTCCTTGTAGACTAGTGGTGCTATGATGGATATGCGTCACTCATATATTGTTGTTATTATGATGCTAATAACATAGTTTTCTATAGTTGATGATTCAAGTCATGGTTTTAATCATTATGGTGACATAATATGGTTGGTTGATTGTGGTATGGCTAGATGGTTTTGATGGTCACTCGCAACTTAATGTTGTACTATGGATAAAAGGATTATTTTTATAGGTTTTGTGTTTACATTGTATTAAACATCGATTGGTTATTTTATATATGATTTTTTACAAAAGGATGATATGGGAGCTTAAACAAAAAGAAAAAATGACAATACTCAAGCCCTAAGGTTATATGTAATTGTGACAAAAGAAGGGTGTATAGACCCTTGTTACTAGAATTATGTTCTTAGATTAAAAGTTACGTGTGAGGCATATGTGGAAATGTTATATCACATTATTGTTGTTAAAATATTTTGACATGAATTAGGGTGTCACACTCTATAATGGATATAGAAATGGGATATTTGTTTGATTTAATGGTTAATGTTATGGTGGATTGGATGGCTTGTCCATTGAATTGAATGAGGCTGGGTAAGGAAGTGATGTGCATTTACTGCACATCACTCAAACAACCCTTGAGCCCGTCACCCTAGCCATACTTGCATTTAGTTTTTCAGCTCTAGTGGTTGTTGATGCTCCATGATTTGTGGTTATGAAAGAAGAATATAGTCCAACTATATCCCTCAAGCAAAATTTTCTAGGTGTGGTTCCTTTATTTTCCATCCATTATGGTTCCTTTGCATTATGAATCGATTTTGGCTTAGAATTGCTTGAGGTATGTATTTTCTTAATTTTTTCGACTGTGTATCAGTGATGTGCTTATGATTTCTTGTATGAATACTCTAGACTGTCGACGTTTTAAAGAAAAGGAATGGTTATTCCCTGTTGTGTATATCCTGTGCATTGGTTTATTGGTTAAAAACATGTTCGTTCAGCTTGCTGTTTTTGGTCTAGCTCTATATGGAAAATTATGATTACGGTTTAGCAAAGCTCTGAGATTTGGCACATGGGTTTTACAACTAGTCTTGGTGTTAATTTTTGTCATGCTTTTTCATCTCGGTGGTTGATATATTTCGTTCCTCCGGGTTGCAATGCAAGCTGTAAAGAGTTGGACTGTTCTTTCCATGTTTTGGCCGAGCCCCGAGCTATCATTTATCATGTTGTTTCCCTCATTATCATTGTGTTGGAAATCATTGCACAATCGGGTTTGGTATCACCCATAACCTTAAATGGAAGCTTGTATATTTTTTTTGTTGGCCATGGGTTGTGCTCGAGAATTCTCCTCACAGTGTTTTTAAAACTTCTCTTCCTCTCGTCTCCATTGGAGTGGCTGACTGTTATGTTTTGGTAACCCTCACTGTCAAGAGTTTTGGTTAAAGGTTATGTGTATGTGGTGATTTTAAAAGAAGCACGAGATGTATGTGTCTTTGAAGACTATCCCTTGATTGAGACATTTGTTGTTACTTATTTGTGGTAAATTTTTAAAGGGCACAAGTTATCCACTTCCCTGGAGAATTATTCATTTGGTCAAGCTATTTGTTCTTACTTCCATTTGTTGTGTTAAACCATAAACACTATCTTGGTCTCATTTCATTCCTGTCAAGAGTAAAAGAGACACCTATGTGTTCTTGGTCTAGTGGATACGACCTGGTTTTGTTTCTCCTCGGACATGATTTGGCTATGTCTCTTGTTGGGAATTTATTTTAAAAGAAGTCTATACATGTTTAATTTAAATGAGTCTTTGGCTGAGAGTTGCATGTTATTGGTTGAATGTTATTTCAAATCAATACTTATGTTGATGTTTTTTGAGGAATACCTGTGTCTAATTGGATTCAGGGCCGATTATGATTTTTAACACCTAGCTTACTAAGACAAACAATTGTAAATAATGGCTAATACCGTGGATATTCTTATTTGATTTTAAGGAACAATAATTGGTTATAAATGGATGAAGGTCACTATGCATCTGCTACTGGTTTTAAAAGGAAAATAGGTTTAGCATTGGAATATGAAAGACTGTGGCTCAAAGGGTTATAATGTTATTATAAAAATGGAAATTATGTTATTATGACTATTGTATAAGTTTTATGGATGCAAAGGCTGCCATGATTGAGTATTCTGGGAATATGAATTGTTTTGTTTGAAGTCAACAAGCATTCTGTAAAGAAGGGACAGTTAAATGGTTTTGGTTTTAAAAGTGAATTCTTATTGGATTATGAAGTCTGAACAGAGTTATGGTTGTTGTTTGATTTGATTTATTTTTATGAACAATATCCATATTTTGTTCCCACTCATACTATCACTTTTTCACTCATTATACCCCCCTCAGAATTCCAATTTCATTTTTACATGCCCTATTCTATATAATAAATTAAAAACGTTTTATAATAGTGACAAAAGATATGACACATAAATAGGTGGCAACTGATATTTTTGGTATTGATTGCACAATTAAATTATTTAATGAATTGTTGAGCAATACTCGTGTATTTGTCCCATGATATACTACCACTTTTTCGCTCATTACAATCCTTCCATATGTCCCATGTGTTATCACATGATAATTTGTATTACTTCTTCCAAAAAATCTTGTCCTTGTGATACCTTTCCACTCTGATTTTAAAACGTTTTCACCAGCTCCGTCAAGTTCCCATCACCTAAATCCTTCACTTGATGAATCATCCAAAATAGTCAAGTCCTTCGTGAGTCAAAAATGGAAAATATCCCAAACCTATATCTAGCTTTAATTCTTATCTAAATTCATTGGTCCTGTTAGCACATAAAGTTGTCATGGGTCATATGTAGTTATTGTTAAGACCTAGGTATACACCTCTGCCAAGTCTCTCTCTTTTCTTATTTCTTTTATATAATTTTTTCCTCTTCTGGTTGATAAAGACTGGTCAGTCAAGTATGTTGTATGTTCATGGAAAACTATGAGAAAAATGTAGCATTCATAGCATTCCATTTCAGGATTGAAATACAAGCAAAAATATAGGTTCAATTTTCAGTTGTAAGATGTAAGCGAGAGCAAGATCAGCTGTCAGATCAAGAAAAGATTAAATCACAAACGTCAAATATCATTAGAGAGATATCGATGGTGGGGAGGCATTGCAGCGATCGGGTAGAAAATTTAATTTTCTACAAGTTGTGATCTTGCAATCGCTCAGGATCATTGATCTTTCTAGATCAACAGATCAACGATGCATATCAATCCTGCTAGGAACAAGCATCTTTGCATTGCATGGATCGAGAAGGAAATTAAATAATGAGTGAGTTGAGTCTCTGCAATCATTTGTGGTCATTGATATTTAAGCAAGGGTTTTGTGTCAGGTGATCTAATACTCTGGTAGGAAGCAAGCTGTAGGATTTGAGTGAGTAAAGGACTCCTGAAGTCATGAAGCTTGGAGTACATCTGGAACATCCATAAATGAGAACAAACGATGCCATATCTCTCACTTTAGAGACTTAGCACTTCAGAAGGTTTTCGGAGCGAAGCACTAGAGCAAGAATTACCCGAAATTTCGAAGTAAATCTCAGCTATCCAAATAAAGAGGCCATGTGTAGGCAGATCTAAAATTTCAAAAATATGACACTTTAGAGGATTGCATGAGCAAGAAGAAGAAAAATCCTAAAGCCCAAACTCCATAAGTGAATATTGTTTATCCAAAATAGGAGGACATGTGGACGTATATCTCTCTCACTTCAGAGATACGACACTCTGGAGGATTGTAAGGACTATGCATTGAAAAGGCCCGAAGACTGAATTATTGAAGTAATTGTGGACCGTTGATTTCAAATCAACAAGAACTGTTGATATTTACAACAGGTAAGAAAGAAATATCACCCAAAGGACTGAAGTCCCAAAGTGACGAGAGACTTCCACGTCTATCGGGCTTGTAATACTCTGGGAGAACTTCATGCTTCACAATTCAAAACTCCTGAAGCCCATATTGTCGAAGCACGTGGCAACTATCAGTTGAGACATGGGGCACACTCATCAGCTGTGACACGTGGCACTCATTTCTAATCATTTGGTTTCATCATTCATCCATTTCCACGTGACATGTGTCACCCTTATTTTCATGACATGTCATCACAATGACGTCAGTTCACCACGTTAGATTCGGGAGATCGTCCTCCGAGAGGTAATCCTGATCACCATTCAAAGCTCATGAATGCCAAAATTGGCATCATCTGTAAACTTGGTTAAAAGGATTATGGATTTGGCAAACATATAAAATTTAGCGTGGCACTAAAATAACAGGATTACCCAGATCAAAGATTGAAACAAGATCAACTATCGAGAGTCATTGTGGGGGGGAAAGCTGTGCAAGGTTTAATTTTAGAATGTGAGAAGAAATATAAACAATGATTTTCGTTCGGGGCTACGTGGCACCACCATATGCATTTCAGGGTGAAAAGAGAGTTGCCCCAAACTACTTCCTCACGACCCCAAAATTTTGAAAAGGTATAAAGGGATTTTTTTATGTATTTTATTATTATTTCGAAAGACTGGACATTTTGAAACTTGGCACAACCACCCTTGTTCAGCTGCAACTCAACATTTCTCCAATTTCATTGCATTTCCTCTCATTCCCAGGTATTTTTCATCGCATCCATGGATCCTATCATAAATTCAGTAATAGAACAAGTGGAAAACAAAGGAAATGAAGCGTTATAGGAGTTAGAAGTCAGATCCTCAGATTTTTTCTTGTTAATCATTGTAATCGGTTTCACAACTGAAATTGTCCCTTGTAATTATTGTAGTTAGTTTCAAGAATTGAAACGTTTCATCTTTAAATCATTGTAATCAGTTTGACATTGAATGGAATTAAAATTGTATAAATATTAGGAGTTCCAAATGTATTAGAGGTTGGTAGAAGTGCAAGAGCATGGTTTTAGATGTTTGGAACTTAAATTATAATTTTCTGAAGCTAAATTGAGTACACATGCAGAAGTATTGAAGTTTCCATGAAAAGACTCTAATGGTGGTGACCTGAGTTTTTTCTCCTCTCTTTGTATGTATTTCCTGTATTTATGATTTTACTTTCAATGTCTTCTGTTTAAATTGGATAGTCAAAGGCTCAGAATTCATCTTGTGATGATCTTGGCTGAAGCAATTTAAACTGTGTTAAGTTCTTCCTAACTAATTCAAAATTCATTTATTTAATTCTCTGATGTAGTTATATGTTTTATTTTCTTCCTACACTCTGCAAATTTACAAATTATAACTCAGACTTATTGCCTCATTTAGCCTTTATCCTATGGAGAGTTCTACTGACCAGTCAATGCTTCCATTCATTTTCAAAAGTTTGAATCCATAGACCTAAGTGTCCCTCACCTTCCTTGCCAGCAAAATTATAAAAAAAACCCCAAAACAACAAAACTTAGCAATTGATTGTCAAAGAAACACCAAGTGATAGGAGAGACCCCTTTCTGAGATGAGAAGGATAGTAGCCAACTCTAAAGTTGTTTTTTAGGTTACCTATGTCATTTGTTTTATCACCTGAACAAATTTACAAAGTGCTAACATTCCAGCATTGCTGCTGAGGAGAGAAGGTAAAATATTCCCTGGGATAAACGAAAAAGTTCAGGTCTAAGTGTTGATGGTGAAAAGTATTCAGATACAGAAAGATTGTACATAATTCACTCAACGAATCCGTTTTCAAGAATATAGAATTCAAAATTTTCATGGAGACTCCATTGTCCAAAGACTCAGTAGCCTAAATATTTTATTGACGACCCCATTGCTTCAATATGGATCACAGATCTGCAAGGTATGCTCCAATGAATCGCTCTCATATTCTTGGTTGTCCAAATCATATTCCATAGATATATTGGAAAAATTATTTTCCTAAATTCAAAGATGAGAAAGGAAATGATGATGCCTTGCACTTGATTAGATTTCACATGCACATATGTAAGCTGGGGGTTAAATGTCAAGAGGATTGTTTGATGAAATTTTGTATGGATACTCTAGAGGGGAAAGAAAGATTATGGTATGAATGTTTAAAACCAAACAACTTATACTTTCTTAATGATTTCCACATAACATTCTTTAAGTATTATGGAGAATCTAATCCTTCATTCTTGGTGTTTGAAGATTGTTGTGAATTTTGTGAACATTTCATTAAGTACCTTGAATTTGTTTTTGGTAATGAAGGGTGTATGAATGATGAAATCATAGAATCCCTTTATGCATATTCATCCCAACAAAAAATAGTAGCCCCTCCTTTGGTTGAAGATGAAGATGATCAAGAAATTGTTGCTAAAATACATTTTCCTTCACCTGAACTTGATGAAGATATTGTTGGCAGCAAAATATTCATGTAAATTTTATCATGGTAAAATGCCGTCGCCAAGGGATAAATGTTTTTGTAGCTTCCTCCTTCTTCTTACAAACATTTCTATCATTTTTTGTTTTTGAAAATATTCATTGGACTAGCTATGTGTAAGAGTTCATTATTTTTAATCTATTGTTTATTTTTTTCAATTTCATGAATGAAAGCATGAAATTAGAACAAAATTTGGTTTGAGTGGTCATCATACAGTTTGTGGTTTGTTCTTTGCAAATGGGATGACACCTAGAAGGCATCTCATTTTTTTCCATAAAACTTAAAGATTGTAAACCTATCATTTTTATTGGTTGATCCATTACCTTAGCACATGAGTCATGCACCTTGAGGTTATGACTCAATCATTTTATCCTTGATTTATTTTGGTTTTCACATTGACATATCTATGATCGCGCAGCAAGCAAACTTTGGTTTAATTTTAAATTTGAATGATATTGTAGTATACCTAGAGAGTTAATATGGGGTACCTAGGGAGGTACTCAATGGGAATGTAGTTATGTGTTATTAGTGGAAGTCATTTAATATATGGGAATGTGGTCATTCAATGTAAGGTGGATTAGGTCCACTAT
>JZKD02S1995991.1:149762-181810 GCA_000966675.3 Picea glauca
GGCAATGTAATGAAACATAGTGAAGAATATTGTGATTGTACAATCAAGGATTGCTTGAGGAGTTTTATCCTTCCATAAGGATTAATATATGGTGTTACCCTACCTCAAGGGTTTTATCTATTTCTTGTGTTCATGTTATGGTGATTGGTTTATGGTTTATTCTTGGTATTATTGAATTATATTTCTAGATTTGGTATAGGTACTTAATAGATACCCCTTAGCAGTTGTATTATGGTCTCTTCATCTTGGTAAAACACTGACACAATTACCTTCAAACATCACCCCTTCGTCTTGCATAGCTCAGGATTGAATTCATTGCTTCAAGTGGTAATTTTTGGTGCTTTGGGTTTGGCATTCATTTCACATAGTGGTTTTTTGTACTATGTGTCCTCTTGTTACTACCCACTCAATGCTCCAAATGGTTGTTATGGTGGCTTCCCGAGTCCTTAGGTATCGGGTTTCTCTCAATTTTGCAGACCTCATCCTACATTTCGTGTGTTGGAGAACACAACCCACCTCTCACTACCCCTGTTGTTTCTTTATGACCATATCAATGGAGCTCATGGTTATGATTGAGCCCAATGGTTCACAAGCTCTCCTCTTTCATGACGATGCTATGGATGACCTTGTGGTGTTTGGATGGGATGGTTTCATCAAAACATTTGAGGATTACAACCTCGCAGTGGCCCAAGATTTCACTCAGACTTTTGATGGCACCAGGGATAAAATTGGGGATTTGCAGCTAGAGGTGATCGAAGTTCCATAGCAAAGGCTACATGACTATCCCAAGAGGGATATTGATGGTTTAAGAACATCAAAATCGAAGGCATACCTTGGAGTTTACTCATGACGTCCAAGAAATCGTGTTGTTATCCAAAAGTTACACCAAATTCTCTTTTCAAACCGTGAAGGCATGGCTTGATCTTAATGCTTAATAAATTCATTACATGTGAAGGTAGATATGGCTTGGTCTTCTTGTATCATGTCTGCTTGCTTATGGTTTTTCTAGGTTTCAGTTTGAATATGTCGTTTTATCTATTAAGGAGTCTACAAAAAATGGATAAGTTTTGTTAGAGACAGAAACTAAACCCACAGTCAAGCATGTTCCACCATGGCCTCATCCAAATCCTCGTGGTTTCGCATCTGTCTAAAGTTTGGGATAGTTGGAAATTTTTGTGTTTAGAAATAATCTTTCCCTACCTAGAATTGTAACAAACTTACCTATGCATCTCGATGAACCTACCAGTCCCTGTCGATATAACTCCACTATTGAAAACCTATATGTTAATCTACAAGAAGGCCCTACGGCCATAGATCAAACCCATGTTATTACCTAGAAGCCACCCATAAGAAAGAATCTAAGATACGATTTTGCACCCAAAAAATCTTTGGAGGATTTTTTGGGTGATTTAAAGGATAAGATTCCTACCGTTCCAAATCCCGAGCCAATTCCATTTGAGTTGAATGAACTAGTTGTCAAGAAAAAGGTTAGGCATAAGAAATAGAGCAGTCTATATATTTATTTCAAAAATAAGATACCTGGCCTCATCGTATCTAGGAAAATGAGAAATCAAAAGTGTGTTAATGAGAAATCGACCCATGTGATCGAGATCGATGATCATTTTTCCGAGGATGACATCGATGGTTTTATTGCTCAAGAGGATATCAATGACCTGATTATGGGAAACAATATCGATACTGATCCAACACAATTCAATTTTTTTTATAATATCCCACCATTCTTAAAGAGACAAGAGGGTTTATCTCTTATACAACATGATATGAAACAAATCACAAGACAGATTAAATTTCCCTCTGCAGAACAAGCTCGAACTTTGCCTACCATAAAACCGGTTCACTGCGGAAACTACTTTGATTGGATTGAGAGATATTACTGGGATGTCCCCTATATTCAAGCACAACTTAACCAAATGGTAGCATGAAATTCAGTGCTCGAGAGGGATAATGACAAGTTCAAAGCATGCGTTCGATCGAATGCACACAGGGCTAACAAGAGAATCAAGCGGTCTAGTAATGTGATCATTAAAACTCAACAAACTTCAACACCATTATAAATTCAGACTTATCAGATGCCTCTTTTTCAAATATCTAAAATTGTAAATAGTTGTTTTTATTTCATTTTATTTTATTCCATTGGAGAAACAATAGATAGATTCACTTTGATTTTATTTTTATTTTGAGACTAGCTACAGAATAGAAAGATTCAGTAGAAAGTCTATTTAAAGTTATTTGTTTGTACTATTATCTAAACTCTGATTTCGTTTTGTCATTTCAGGTAAACAACAGATTATGATGCTATGTTTAAGGAAAAGGAATCATGGGTTAATCGTTCAATAGCTTAGTAATTTCCCATTTTTGAAAAAACATTATCATTAATGTAATTATTTTTTATTTAAAGACTCCTATAGGAGTATCTTTTTGTTACTCTATTTTTGTAAAACAAACTTATTTTCAAATATCTTCCTCTATCTTGTATGATAAAAGGTAACAGATCCAAGACATGTTTAAATAGCTATTGTTTCCTGTTGTTGAGGGCACATTTTTCTGGACCATAGAATGAACATATAATTTTGGAAGTGATATGAGAAAGCAGTTTGTTGTTGGCATTAGACCTGTGTAAACTGTACAATGTTTTTTTCATTGTATTCTATAATTTCTATGTTATGAAATGTTACTTGTGTTGATTTAGCTTTAGTCTTTTCTTCACATGATATTTTATATCATTGCTTATCTAAATGTTGTCCATTATCTTTTGGTCTAGTTTGTACCTATGATCTATCAACTATTTAGGTAGTTTGAATTTACTTCTGATATTAAATGGTTGATAACATCACTTCCCCGAATTGAGATTTATTTCATTCTCAGCTATTGGTTATCTTGAGGTCACATGATATATAATTATTTATCTTTCGGCTGTTATAATTTCACACCAAAATATGAAACATTTCCTTGTATTTATTCTAGAAGTATTATGATTGTTTCTGTCATAGGTTTCCACTTAATGTAGGACAAGCAGGAGCCCACACAACACATAGAGATGAACTTAGCTTATTATTGCTGATCAACTAAAGGTTAGTATATTTATTGTTTTCTTTTATTTAAAGTTGTTTATATATGAATGAACAATGATTTCATAATTTATACGTTAATTAGCTTTGTATATTTTCGTGATATCATTATGATCATATTCATTTAGTTATTTAATAGTTTGATATTTAGATCATTATATCATTAGATCAATTTCATGACTGAAAGCATGAAATTAGAATAAAATTTGGTTTGAGTGGTCATCATACAATATGTGGTTTTTTCTTTGCAAATGGGATAACACCTAGAAGGTATCTCATATTTTCCCATAAACCTTAAAGATTGTAAACCTATCTTTTTTATTGGTTGATCCATTACCTTAGCACATGATTCATGCACCTTGAGGTTATGACTCATTCATTCTATCCTTGATTATATTTTGGTTTTCACATTGACATATCTATGATCGTGCAACAATCAAAATTTGGTTTAATTTGATATTTGAATGATACAAGACCGACAAACTTACCTTCAAACATCACCCCTTCATCCTGCATAGCTCAGGCTTGCATTCATTGTTTCAAGTGGTAAGGTTTGGTGCTTTGGGTTTGGCATTCATTTCATAGAGTGGTTTTCTATTCTGTGCGTCCTATGGTTACTACCCACTTAATGCTCCAAATGGTAGTTATGGTGGCTTACCAAATCCTTAGGTATCGGGTTTCTCCTGATTTTGTAGACCTCATCCTACATTTCGTTTGTTAGAGAACACAACCCAACTATCACTACCCCTGTTGTTTCTTTGTGACCATATCAATGGTGCCCATGGTTAGGATCGAGCCCATTGGTTCACAGGCTCTCCTCTCTCGTGACGATTCCATGGAAGACCTTGTGGAATTTGGATGGGATGGTTTCATTAGACAATTCAAGGGTTACAACATCACATTGGCCCAATATTTCGCTCAGAATTTTGATGCCACTAGGGATAAAATTGGGGATTTACAGCCAGAGGTGACTGAGGATTCCATAGAAGAGACTATAAGACTATCCCAAGAGGAATATCAATGGTTTAATAACATCAAAATCGAAGGCATGCCCTGGTGTTTACTCATGACCTCCAAGAAATGATGTTGTTGTCCAAAAGATACACAAATTGCTATTTTCAAATTGCGATAGCATGGCTTTCTCTTAATTCTTAAGAAATTCATTACATGTGAAGGTAGATACTTCTTGGTCTTCTTGTATCATGTCCACTTGCTTATGGGTTTTATAGGTTTTAGTTTGAATATGTCATTTCATCTATTGAGGAGTCTGCTGAAAATGGCTAAGTTCTATTAGAGACAGAAACTGAACCCACAGTCAAGCCTGTTCCACCATGGTCTCATCTGAATCCTCGTGGTTTCACATCTGTCTAAAGATGGGGACAGTTGGGAAAGTTTCGTGTTTAGAAATAATTTTACCCTACTTGAAATTGTAATAGACTTACCTATGCATCTCGATGAAGCTACCAGTCCATGTCGATCTAAACCCACTATTGAAAACCTATATGTTAATATACAAGAAGGACATGTGCCCATAGATCAAACCCCTGTTGTTACCCAAAATCCACCCACAGAAAAGAATATGAGATATGATTTTGCGCCCAAAAAATATTTGGAGGAAGTTTTGGGTGATTTAAAGGAAAGGATTCCTACCATTCCAAATCCTGATCCAATTCGATTTGAGTTGAATGAACCAGTTGTCAAGAAAAAGGGTAGGCATAAGAAACAAAACATTCCAAATATTAATTTCAAAAATAAGATACCTGGCCGCCTCGTATCTAGGAAAATGAGAAATCACCGTTGTGATAATGATAAATCGACCCACGTGATCGAGACCGATGATCATTTTTTCGAGGATGACATTGATGATTTTATTGCTCAAGAGGATATCGATGACCTGATTCTGGGAAACAATATCGATATGGATCTGACACAGTTTTATTTTGTTTCTAGTCTCCCATTGTTCTTAAAGAGACAAGAGGTTTTCTCTCGTTTAGAACATGTTCTGAAACAAATCACAGGACATATTAAATTTCCTTTTGCAGAACAGGCTCGACCATGGATGACCATAAAATCGGTTCAGTGCGAACACTATTTTTATTGGATTGGGAGATATTATTAGGATTACCCCTATATTCAAGCACAACTAAACCAAATGGTAGCATGAAATTCGGTGCTCGAGAGGGAGAATGACGAGTTGAAATCCTACGTTCGATCGAACCCACACATGGATAACAAGAGAATCAAGCGGTCTGATAATGTGATCATTAAACACTCAACAAACTTCAACATCATTATAAATTCAGACTTATCAGATGCCCCTTTGTCAAATCTCTGAAATGGTAAATAGTTGTTTTGATTTTTTTTATTTGATTTTGTTGGAGAAACAATAGATAGATTCACTTTTGATTTTATTTTTATTTTGAGACTAGCTACATAATCAAAATATTTTGTAGCTAGTCTATTTAAAGTTATTTGTTTGTATTATTATCTAAAATCTAATTTCGTTTTGTCATTTCAGGTAAACAACAGATTATGATGCTATGTTTAAGGAAAAGGAATCATGGGTTAAGCGTTCAATAACTTAGTAATTTCCCATTTTTGAAAAAACAATGTAATTAATGTAATTATTTTTTATTTAAAGACTCCTACAGGAGTATATTTTTGTTACTCTATTTTTGTAAAACAAACTTATTTTCAAAGATATTCCCCTATCTTGTATGATAGGAGGTAACATATCCAAGACATGTTTAAATAACTATTGTTTTCTATTGTTGAGGGCACAATTTTTTGGACCAAAAAATGGACATATAATTTTTGAAGTGATATGAGAAAGCAGTTTGTTGTTGTCTTTAGACCTGTGTAAACTGTACAATGTTTGTTTCATTGTATTCTCCTATAATTTCTATGTTATGAAATGTTACCCGTGTTGATTTATCTTTAGTCTTTTCTTCACATGATATTTTATATCATTGATTATCTAAATGTTGTCCATTGTCTTTTGGTCTAGTTTGTACCTGTGATCAATCAACTATTTAGGTAAATTTGAGTTTACTTCCGATATTAAATGGTTGATAACATCACTACCCAAGATTGAGATTTCTTTCATTCTAAGCTATTGGTTATCTTGAGGTCACAGGATATATAATTATTTATCTTTCTACTGTTATAAATTCACTCCAAAATACGAAACATTTCCTTGAATTTATTCAGGAAGTATTATGATTGTTTTTGTCATAGGTTTCCACTTAATGCAAGACAAGAAGGAGCCCACAAAACGCAAAGATATGAACTTAGTTTATTATTGTTGATTAGTGAGAGGTTAATATATTTATTATTTTCTTTATTTAAAGTTGTTTATATATGAATGAACAATTATTTCATAATTTAGACATTAATTAGCTTTGTCTATTTTCGTGATATCATTACGATCATATTCGTTCAGTGATTTAATAGTTTGATATTTAGATCATTAGAAATATTTTTTTACTTAATTTGGTGTTGGCACAAGGGCTGACCCAGGGTTCAACACTTCAAAAACACACCAACAAAACCCTAACTACCAACCCTTTCGGCAACACCTGCGAAGTAGATGAAGTCGCACCCGAGGTAGAGGAAGGGGGGGTTGCAGGAATCAAGTGTCTACAACCAAGATGGGACACAGATATTTGATCACAACACTTAACAAAGCACTTAAACAACAGTATGCATTAGTTCTTGAATCGCATTCACATCATAGATCAAAACCCTTATTACATATCAACGTAGTAACAATAAATATCAAGTACTTCCCATTACTCAACACACAATATTAAATCATATCTAGCATTCATTTACGATGAATATAGCACTAACCATCCATACATCCATCCAACATATATAAAGATCAATACACTAATAGATAAAAAGCATAAACAACATCAACAACATCGCACAAAGAACATCAATAGAGTTTATATGTGGTTCACCCTAGTATGGAGCTACGTCCACCAACTTCTTCTTATTCTTTATTAGTCTGCAATCTCTTACATGCGTTTGTTCTTGTGCATAGAGCCAATCCTCTCACAAGATAGGCGATCGACGCACAATGCACTAGATCCACCTTCCTCAAAATAATGTCAAGGCATAGAGACAACTCCTTTATAGCACAAATCATTACACAATATGTATGCACAAAGCCTTTTAAATTCACTTGCACTTAGCTCTGCAAGTCTCAACACACAGTATGCACAAAATCCAACAACTATTCTTCACACTTAGCAACCTTTACATATTCTTGCACAAAACCAACTTGGACCGCTGTCCTTCGCTCTAAGTCCTATATGCTTATTTATAAATTACACAAAGGCCTTAAAATGGGTAAACCCATGGGCCAACATCCCATACCTATTACATAAACCCTAAAAACCCTTTGTTGGGTCCGCAAGCCCACAAAATGAGTGAGATCTCGCGATCTTCGCTCCGCCTGGGCGCTCCATCTTCGACCATCCTATCAAAGTCCCAAAAGTGGTCAAACACGACTGATGTTTAATCAAAACTTGGTCAAGGGCCAACAGGCCCCCAACACTTACCTGTGACTCATCCCAAGTCACTCAGATCTAGGAAATACTACTTCAAAGGCCTCGAGCTTCGCTTGAGCTTCTTTAACTTGCTGTTTCGCTAAAGCTTCCTACTCGTTGAACTCCTAAATCACTTGCTTAGTAACAAGTCCTTCCAGTTGTTGTTCCATTTTTGCAACCAGTTTGTCTAGCTGGGAGCCTTGTCCTTCAACTTCTTCAAAAATTGTGCAGGCTTCGTCCTGCACCGGTTGGAGTCTCTGTGTTACTTCCATGAATTTTCTCTAAATAGAAGTAATCTGCTGCTGAAATGTGCATTGTTCCTGTGATATTTTCATCTTCTTGACTACAGTAAGAAGCTTCATGTGCACTTGCATAGTGGATGCCTGTTTCTTCACCTCCTGGAGCCGTGCTTCCAATTTCCTCAACTCTGGATCTTCTACAAGGCACTCATAGGTTTGCGCACTTTGATCACTTAATTTCTTTCACTCTAAATCGAGTGCCCTGATTATTTCTACTACGTTCCTAGCAACTTCCTCCCTTTGGTCACACACTTCTTGCGGAGTGCTCGACACTGCTTGGATCTCTAGCTCCATTACCCTTGCTTGATGCTGCTGAATGGCCTCAGTGAGATTCCCCACTTGTATATCAGTTGATTCTTCTTCCTCATGCACCAAGCCCAACACAGAGTGAAGTTATTTAGTCACTGCCTCTTCGATCGCAATCTTCTCTGTGAGCAGTTGGTATTTTTGTTCTTATATCTTTGCATTGTTCTACTCGAACTTCACCTGAATTTCATCCTTCTCCTTCTGCACAACTTGAAGTTTCTCTAGGAACTCCTCCTTTTCTTTCTTCAAGGACTCTGTGGCCTGCTCCTTTTCTTCCTTGACTCGACGAAGTCAACCCTCAGTTTCATATACTAATCATTGTAATTGGGTGGGATCATCCCCCAATTCTGCAATTTCTGATGACGAAGACATAGTAGGTACTGCGTGGCTCGAATAGATGAATTGTTGTATGTCCTTGAGCTCTTTATCTATTTTTTCATACAATATTTCTTGCTTCATTTCATGTCTCTACAGGATATCCTCTGAAGCATCCTCCATGACTGTGATGATGAGATCGATGTCGTTCACTATGAGCACATTCTGCAACTGAGGCTTATTGGCTTGGGCCTTCATTCTTGTTGAGGGTTTCTTCAGAGAAACCTTCCTTTTATTCATTCTATCGGCCTCTATAAGGGGATTCTTCGACAGTGTAACTTCACCTTTATCTTTCGTGTCTCCCACTTCCCCTCCTTATTCTTGTTTCATTTCATCTCCTCGTCCTCCTACAGGTGAGTCAAGTCTACTTTCCTCTGATGTGTTGTCCTCCTCATCACTTTATATGTTATGCACTTCCTCCTTTTTCTTATTTTTATTTTGTCCATCATGTTCGACCCGGGTGACCAATGGACTTCCGATGATTTCGGGGTCGGTGAGTTCTGCATATTAGATCGGTACAAGCAAATTGATTGGCCACTCTTTAGTGATATCTTCCATGTCTTCCTTGGTAAACTTATAGTAAGACTGCATCTCCTCCTACTGCATCTCCTCCTTACTTTCATCCCTGTACGTGGTGATGTAAATAAAGTGTTGATCTGTGCGAAACTTCGCTAGCGGCCTGTATTGATGCAAAGTATTTGGGGTCATTTGTAGAAATGCTTCAATGGCATGCTTCAACTATAGGAAGTAAGAACGAAACACCGTGTTTGATTTCCACTGCTTCGCTATATTGTTCGTGTACCACAAGGTGGAGAACCTTTCATCTAATGGATCAACTTCCAAGAAGGTTGCTACTTCTGGCATCTATCAAGTGATAAATGCGATTAAAATCAGTAACCAACTGAAATGAAATGCATAGCCCTGGTCCTGTGCTTCACGAAATTCCTTGTGCAACTCGTTGATGAGGTAAATCACCCAGTTCATTTGCATGCCTTCTACGCACTTCCCTACGAGGTATACAACAAATCCAGTGACATGTGTCGGTTAGTTCTTTCTGACGATATTTCCAGCTATAAGCTCACAAGATAGGTGCATTGTGCCATCCTGGATGGAGGATACCTTGTAGCCTCACTTTCCCTTTTCTACATCACCATAATCTTCCTTTATACATTGTGCTAAGGAGAAATCAGAGGCCTTCCCTGGGTAGAAATGGTGAGGTTCCAGTCCCTGCATGCTTAGTCCTGTGATCAAGTGGATCAACGTCGGATCCATAGTGACACACTTGTCGAGCCAAAAATAGCCTCCATGATAGCATGATAAGAGGATTTTAATGCAAGCGTTAACCTCCTGGTGTCTACCAAAGTGAGGGATCTTCATCATGTTCAGGATCGTCGACTGCACAAGCTCCTTTATCCATGGCTGGGAGACTATGCATTGCTTCTTCCTAGTCATCTTCATCAAATAATGATGTGATGCGAGCATCGCGTAGTTCTTCCAGTCTTCAAGGTTGGATTCGTTGTTCTTCAACGTTGGAATATGTCCTAACTGGGTTCCAACTGCGTGTATACCCTTTGGGAGGTACGCAATGATCAACATGTATTTGAAATCCCATGGGATGTTGTTGCGGTTCACCATGCTAGCCAAAGGCGGTATGTACTATGGAAAGACCGACAGGATATGCTTTGTGTTAGACAAATCATCGTGGTGTTTGATTCGTTTCTCAGCGGTGCGGATAGAACTTTGTCTAGTTGATGGGGATGCTTGCAATCCACCAGTCAACGATGCCTGTATTCCCAGAGAAATGACTCTCTCAGTCATGAGGTCTACAAAAATATCCTCCACAAACTTCTCTACTATGCTACATTCACCCGACATGCACACTTGTAATCAAATAACTCAGGTAGGAGAATGGAAAATAAAGGTAATCAAATGGATGACGAGGTCTAGAAAGAACAAAGTGATACAATGGATTCTCTATTAGCTCGGATATCTTGGTTTGCAAAATGTCGTCCCGATGCAGTGTCCGACAGGTTAAATAGGTAACATCATAACGAAGCCTTCCAATGGGTAGGAATGTGTCCATCAATGCACATCTGTTCGTTATGGCATGGTCTCAACGGTCCAATGGTGGTATCTCCATCAATAACTATATTTCTAGCCATTCTGGAGCGTCATTCTAATAGTCAGGGCACCTCCAATGGTCATATAGCTTCGTCATGATGAAGTCCCATTCTATGTTGTTCTGTTATTCCGACGAGTTTCAACTTCTGCATATCTGCCTCTTGTGAAGTCTATTCTGGAACTTCCCATAGTTTTTCTAACTTTGCTTTCTTCTTACTGAACTTTCTTACCTTTTTTCCTATGATATGAATCTATGGATTCCTCTTTTCATTCTTATTCTTATCTTCTCTTAGCATAGTAACTTCGCGCTACTGAGGGTATTTCAAAGGTTTCAAAGGTAATACCTCTCCTCTTACTAATTCCAAGGTAGATGCACTTCTTTCCTGCATGGACAAGTCCTTCAAGCCTTTCCATTTTCTTTCAACTTCGACAGCTAATTCTCTGATTCTCTGTTTCTTTGACTGATCTTCTTGTTCTTCTATTAGTCGCTCAATTATTATGGTTATGAAGTCCCTTAATTCTTGTTTTTTCTTTTCTGTAGATTCCTCCTTTTCTTTCCTTCTGATATGAGCTTTCTCAATACAAGTCTTTCCCAACAAAAGTGCAAAAGGGTCTTTGTTCTAAAAAAACCTAATAACTTGAAATTCTTCTTTAGTCAATGTTTTGTGAGAAATCATAGGTATATTAGTAACTCTTCCACATAGGGTTATCATATTTCCTTTAAACAAGCCTATCCTTCCCAATTATGGTATCATAACAGGATTTCCAAAAATTTCCCAAGTGCTTTCTGCCATAATATTCATAGGTGTTTCTTCATCTAATACACAGTCTATGTCGAAGTCTTCTATTCTTGTAACTATGCATTTTTTTTCTTTCAGGATCTCTAGTAAAAACATGTCTTTGTGATCATCCATTTCTTCTTTTAACTATATTAACATAATCTCTGAGTCTTTTTATATATGATTCTTTAACATATCCTTAGCCTCTTGACCTTCTGTATAGTCTTCTTGTATCATGTTCATCTTTTTAGCTTTAGCAATCATCCTAGGGAAATATTCAACGTCATGACCAATATCTTTACAACAAAGATAAAGAGAGCATATACCAAGTCATTATGTAGGAAGATGTCCCGATCTTCTGCAATTATAACACAGTGTCAATCCTCTCTTTATTTTAAATGATCCCTAGCCTTTCCTGTACTGTGCACTGGGATCACAGTGATGGACCTGGATTTTGCAAAAATTCTTTCTAGGTTCCTGCATCCACTTATTAGTCCAAAAATTATTTCGATGCATAGGAATAACATATCATTCTCTATTAAATTTATTCAGATCAATTCTTTCTTCTATCTATTCCCTAACATTCATACTACGAAAAGATATATTAAACATACCTAGATTCATACTTTCGAAGAATTTTTTTTCACTTATCTTACCTTTACCAGAGAACAAATCTTTAAGATCTTACCTCTTTTTGTTGGATCTGGTTTCTTTATTAGCATAGAGCTTCACATGCCAAGTACAATACTACGTAATATAGCAATAGATCTATGCACAGATCTTTCTCTTTTCTTCAATTCCTAGCAATCACAGTTTCAGGTCCTAGCAACAAAACCATTTGTTGGCATAGGGCCAGAACCAAGGTTCAATGCTTCAACAATGCACCAACAAAACCCTAACTATCGACCCTTTCAACAACACCTGCGAAGAAGATGAAGTCTCATGTGAGGTAGAGGCAGGGGGTTTGTAGGACTCAAGTGTCTACAACCGACTTGGGACACAGATATTTGATTACAACACTTAAGAGAGCACTTAAACAACAATATGCATTAGTTCTTGAATCTCATTCACATCCCAGATCAAAACCCTTATTACAGATGAATGCAATAACAATAAATATCAAGTACTTCCTGTTACTCAACACACATCATTAAATCATATCTAGCATTCACTTACCATCAATATAGCACTAAGCATCCATACATCCATCAAACATATATAAAGATCAATACACTAATAGATAAACAACATAAACAACATCAACAACATCGCACAAAGCACATAAACATAGGATATACGTGGTTCAACCCAGTGTGGGGCTACGTCCACCAACTTCTTATTCCTCTTTATTAGTTTACAATATATTACATGTGTCTGCTCCTGTGCACAGAGCCACAGAGCCAAGCCTCACACAGGACAGGTGATTTGCGCACAACTCACTAGATCCACCTTCCTCAAAATTAGGTCAAGGCATAGAATCAACTCCTTGATAGCAAAAATCCTTACACAATATGTCTGCACAAAGGCTCTTACATTCACTTGCACTTGTCTCTACAAGTCTCAACACACAATATGCACAAAATCCAACAACTTTTCTTCTCACTTAGCAACCTTTACATATTCTTACACGAAGCCAACTTAGACCGTTGTCCTTCACTCTAAGTCCTATCTACTTATTTATACATTGCACAAAGGCCTAAACATGGGTAAACCCATGGGCCGACATCCCATACTTGTTACATAAACCCTAAAAAACCTTTGCTAGGTTCACAAGCCAACAAAATGAGTGAGATCCCGTAATCGTCGCTCCACCTAGGTGCTCCATCTTTGACCATCCTATAGAAGTCCCAAAAGAGGTCAAACACGACCAATGTTTCCTCAAAACTTGGTCAAGGGCCAACATCTGGTTTAGAAACACTATTACAAAAAATTACTTTCGTAAGAGTTTATGCAATCCTTGTAAACTGTATATAAAATGTTTATAACCATTTGTATATTCACACACTTCGATGAACATTTGTAAAAATGTATTGAATGTTAAAATTATATCTTTAGGTAGTTTATTTCCTTTAGTTGTTTTTCTTTTAGAATCCTAGTTGGCTAACGGAGCCATAAAACCCATCTGGTTAGATCATACCAAACATCTTGGGTTAAATAGACAACCCCAGTCCAGATCTATCCTTCTAGTTGATGGTATGTCATAAATGCCCATCAACAAATGGCACTAGAAGGAGGGACTAAAATTCATTGATAGCACGTGGAGGTCGTAAGACTCCCCCAAACAATCGTTCTTCTGTCATAACATGTAGTCTCTCAGACAATAATGTTATTGTTGGCATAGGGGAATACCCAGGGTTCAACACTTCAACAATGCACCAAAAAAACCCTAACTACCGACCCTTTAGGCAACACCTGCGAAGCAGATGAAGTCTCACCCGAGGTAGAGGTAGGGGTGGTTGTAGGACTCAAATGTCGACAACCTAGCTGGGACATAGATCTATGATTACACCACTCTAACAAAGCACTTAGCAATTAAGATTCATTAGTATTTAACCCTTATACACATCGCAGATCCAAATCCTAGTTACATAACAATGCAATATTCAACCAGATATAACACATCTAAAGCACTTAGCATATGGAAAAAGAACAGATCTAGAATTTATTCACATCACTTAAGCACTAAGCTATCATACTAGATTCATCTAAACATTCATCACTGCACTTAAGATTAAATTATATACACAAGAAAATAACCAAAATGCACAAAGAAACCATAACACAAGATATACGTGGTTCACCCCAGTGTGGGGCTACATCCACCAAAACTTCTCTTCTTTATTATCTTCTATCAAGCTTCTTACAGGCACAGAGCATCAAAACCTTACTCTGCAGAGGACATGAGATATGCATGCACCTCGCCATATCCTTTCCTAATTTGGATCAAAAAACAAAGCCTCCTTACACAGTCTGTGCACAAAGAACTACAGATGACCCGCATTTAGCTTTACATCCTCAACATACACTAAGCACAGAGCCTCTTACAATTACTTGCACTTAGCACAATACTTAGCACGTAGCATCAAACCACCTACTTACATTTCCTAGATCTCTATTTATACATTACAAAATGTACTAACCATGGTTAAACCCATGGGACAACATCCCCATACCCGTTAAATAAACCCTAATCCCAAACATGCCCTAAAAAGAGGTTGAGATCCCGTGATCTCTGCTTCGACTTGTGCTCCACCTTTGACCAGCCTATCGAAGTCCCAAAATAGGTCAAACATGACTAAGGATATACAAAACTTGGTCAAGGACCAATAGGCCCCCAACACTCACCTGTGATTCATCTCGAGTCACTCTACTCTGGGTAACTCTGCCTCAAATGCCTCGAGCTTCGCTCGAGCTTCTTTGATCTGTTGCTTATCCAATGCCTCCTGCTTGACGAGCTCTTGAATAACTACCTCATTCACAGGTCCCTCTAAGTTTTTTTCTACTGAAGTGACTACTTGTTCGATCTCTTCTCCTTGGCCTTCAATCTCCTAAAAAAGTAGGCAAGCTGCATTCTAGATTGGATGGAGACTCTGAGTCACTTCCATGACTTTTCTTTGTAGGGCATGGACTTATTGTTGAGCAGTGTGTTGTTCTTGGGATATTTTCATTCGCTCAACCACTGACAAGGGCTTCAACTATGCTTGTACTATTGATTCTTGCTTCTTTGCTTTCTAGTGCAGCAACTCCAGTGTCTTTAGTTCAGGGTCCTCGATAAGGTGCTCATAATTCTGCACACTTTGACTGCTAAGTTGTTTACATTCCAAGGCTAATTCCTTGATTCTCCGGACTTCACTTCGGGCAGTTTCTTCTCGTTGGTCTCGTTCTTCCTGCAGATTTCTTGGTGTTATCAATGAAATTTCGTCCACAAATGGTTACAGGAATCCAACATCTCCAAACACCTATTAAGTTCACCCTTGGACCAAAATTACCAAAAAAGCATTTCCAAAAGGGCCAAAACTATACAACCAGTTATAAAATCAGGATGCGCTATTACTATACAGGGAGCGCGCACACATGTGCCATCAAGAAACATAGGAAAATCGCACATGCGCATGATGCGCGACTATGGATGCTAAAGGCTGCACACACTTGAGAACGGTGCATTTATGATGTTGGTCAGTCTCCCACCCACTTCTGGTTCAGCTGCCAAGTCAATTTGACATCCAAATCTTGGCTGAATCCAACTAGGTGGCTGGTCAAAGACCTAAAGGTGCCCTAAATGGCCCCTTGTTCACACTAAAAGCTAGTTGCATAATACCTCAAAGTTGTGCCATAAAAAGAGGCATGGGTTCACTACATCTTCAAGGAATTCATTTGTAAGGTTATGCTGCTACTATTCTCTTGAGGAATCCTCTTTTATCATCAAGAGCATACTAGCACCATTCTATTTTAGCTATTGACATCACCTCTTGAGTGAATTAGCTTGGGATTCTTTCGCCATTTCTTTCAAGTTTTCAAGTTGTAAGAAGAGCTCAATCTTGGGGGTCCAAGAGCCCTCCCTTGGAGGAAGAAGGGACCCAAAGTCCCCCTTTCTCTTTGGTGTTTTCTTTTCACTAATAAAATCCTTTCCATTGGTGACATCAGTCTTGTTTGTTTCTTGTTCTTATCTCCTTATGCACTATAGTTTAATTGTTTTTATCATTCCTAGTTTAATTCTTAGATTAGTCTTTTATGATTTATTCTTCTAACCCTTTCCTTTACTGTTGTCTTGCTTAGCTAACCCAACTAAGCTTGTAATCACCTATGTTTTTCTCATTCAGGTGAAAAAACAGGCGCAACAAATTGGCGACTTTGCTGGGGAAAGGTATCAATTTCCTGCTCCATTTGAGTTATTTTAGCTCTTCTTTTTGTTTATTTAACCTGCAGGTACCATTACTGGCCCAAGCTGACCTACAGGAAGCCAAATTAAAAGCTGAGTTGAAGGGATTTCATCCAAAATTTTCTTCACGACCGTGTGATAGCTGTGCATGGGTTTATTGGCCCATAGTCATGCATCGTGCACACATTCGCCAAAATCATTGTATTACTCAGCATCTTCTGCACACCTGTGCCCATCGACCTCTTCTAGTTTGTGCATTGACACTCAAAGCACCTCTGTCTAGTCTGAGACCTGCACACCTGTGAAGAAAAATACACAGTGTAAGATTTTTATGATCTGTGGAAGGCCCATAGCCTTCTTAAAGTTGATTCCATGCATGTTGTAATATGTAATACACTTGCTTTCCCTCTCCATATAAAGGGATTATTAAAAAAACATAGTCACTTAGGGGTAAAATCATAAATTTTCCTCCTTTTTGTCGTTTTTCCACATGGATGGCCCACTTTGACTAAAGTTTAAGTTGGAATCACTCTACATCACATTAAAAACTTGCATTGGGACGATAAATTGGATAACAATCGTTGAGTATGCTCTTCTCTCGCACTTCAAAGTGACCTTGAGAATCAGAAAGAGGTTGTGGGACAATTTCATCTCCCTTAAATAGACAAAATATTTAGGAGAGGACAACAACCCCCTTGGGACTCCTCTTAGTTTATTTTTCAAACACATCTTAAGATTGTAAGGACCCATACATGCCCACATGATACAAAGATATGATAGTGTTGAAATTTTCTTTCTTAGATTAAATCACTAGGGAAGTTTAAAGGTTTTGTAACGGGCCCATACATGCCCACATATTGACAATCTAGGATAGTTTAAAATCTTTCTTAGATTAAATCACATTTAGGGAGTTAAATGAATAGTAAAGGACCCACATGTCCACATGCTAGTTTCCTAGGGATTTTAAAATTCCGCAAGGTTGTACCAACAAAATTTAGTTAATTAGGTAATCAAATACTTGTAAGGACCAAGTGAAGTCCACATGCAACACGGTGACACCTAATTTATTAAAACTTGGCACACTTTCACTTGTTCACACACAAGATGACCAATCACTCACATAGTTTTATCTAGAAGTTGTGGAGGTCAAAGTAATTTTCCTCCAATGGGATTCCGAAACACCCCACCCCTTTTCTTGACAAAACTATCCACTCCCATTCAATTTCAACGAGGTTGGTTCACACTGCCAATCTCTCACAAAAACACATATAATTTTTTTCTAAAAAACTCACTAAGTTTTCCTCCACAGGAGGTGCCAAAAGACTTTTTAAGTATAGGTAGGATCTCATGGATAGGCATACAAATAACTCCCCATTATCTGGTTCTCACATTTTCAAAAAAATAGAAGTTGTCAAATAGGGAACTTTAAATCCTCCAATTCAAGTGTTCCTAACACCATAAGGCAGGGAGATACCCATGAAGGGTTGAAGGCCGAGGTCCATTTGTTCTGTGTGTCCCCTCTTGAGGCACCCACCTCTTGGATGGGATCCAGCCCATGACCCATTTCTTAGGTCGAAAATATAAATGTCGTACTTTGACCGAGGTACCTAGTGACCAAATTTTAGGACATCTACCCAGGTGGCAATTGTGGGCTGCAATTGCACCTTGATCATATTTTGTGTGGCTATTGGAAAATATTGCCAATTATTTCAGGACATTCCCCCTCTACCCCTCATTGTAACTGATTGCTTCATCCTTCACTAGTCTCTCTTCCAGTGGCTTCAGACCCCACTGTCGAGTACTATTTGAAGGTCTAGTGCTATTTGAGAAGAAGGACGTTACGTCTTTTCGGACACGAGGATTTGTTTTCTTTGTTCTTCCATGCGGAAAAAATTCACCTATCCACATATATGCTTCTTTATCAAAACACTTTATGTATGATACCCTTCTGATTACATTTGATTTGGAAATATATTATGAAGGTTCAAGAAATTGTAACAAAGGATCTTGTTTACTTATTGCTCTCACCACCATTCGCATACATTCACTTAGCTAGTTAGACATCATAGGGGACCCACAAAACCCTTGTCGTTCTAGATGCTTGTTAAATCTCCCTTCTATTCCAGAAGAATTTACTAGTCTTTCCAAGTCATCGACTCCCCCTTCTAACACCCCTGTGAGTTCCACTGTCTTGGGATCAACATTGCTTGGTTCCATCTTACTTGGGTCCACTTCCCAAGGTCAACATTCCACTCTCTCTCCTTTACATGGAAGTGGGAGGCCAACTTCTTCTCAAAGAGGAAGTACAAACCCACCTAGCCCCCTCCAAGGGTCAGATACTCATACCACTCACACTATGGATGGAATTAATCCTCCACCACCACCCCATATGCCATATTTGGCTTCCCTCAATATCCTGGATCTGACTAAACTCACTAATGATCCTATATTGCACAACCCCACGTGGCCTGCAATGCCTACCAAACTCCCTTCAGACATCCCCAAGTTTGAAGGAAAAGGAGGAGAGGATCCCGACAACCATATCATGACCTTTCACCTATGGTTTTATTCAAAAAACATCATGCAAGATTCCATCCAATTGAGGACATTTCAATGTACTCTCACTGGCCCATCAACCAAATGGTATGTAGAATAAAAATCTGGGTCCCATGCGACTTTTGAATCCTTGGCCAAAGAATTTTTGACCTTCTTTCAACTACCCTTTCGTCATGACAATGGCCTTGAACTACTCTCAGACTTCAAACAAACCACCTCCACACATATTGCTGACCACATCCACGAATGGCATCAACAACGTAGCCTCTGCAAAGCTAACGCTACCCCCCAACAATGTCTCAATTGGTTCCTCAAGTCACTTGTTTCCCTCCTTGCCAAGGATGTGGCCACCAACTTCCCCCAGACTAAATAATAATCCATTAGCAAGACCTAATAGTTTGAACTAATTTATGCCTAGTCTGGATACCTATAAACGATACTCCTAGATGCCCCAAGACCCGTTCCATTTGGCCAAGACAAACCTGGGATGTCTCACTCAGCAGATGGATTGATCAGTAACACTACACACCACAACCCATATCCTCAACAACCACGCATGTATAGCACACCCCAATATCCATTGGCAGATGAAGGAATCTCTTATTATCCTCCTCCTCCTTATCAATAGTCATGCCTTGTTTCCCTGCCTCCACCCATCAGTGGTCCCCCGCCAACACCCATAATACACCCATCTGTTCAACCAAGCACTGGTACTCCCTCTACCTCAACCTATACCCTAAGAACTAGAGAAAGTGCCATGCCTTCCTATGTACCTAATGGATCATTGCCACAACAATATATGTACTTCCCATTTCTTGGCCCTCCACAACCCATGGCTCCACCATAAGGACATCCACATGTTGGGGTTAATTTTGTTCAACCCTCTCCCATTCAGCAATATCAAAATTTTGAACAACTGAATATGGAAAATCCATCCCACCAATTGAAAAATGCTATAAATAAAGGAAAAAACTAGAACAATAATAATCACGGACTAGGAGGAAACCAGAACCAACCCCAAAAGAACCAACCTGTTGGGGGAAACCAAAACACAGGGAACCAAAACCCCCAAAGGGGGAAATAATAAACGGCAAGGGAAAAATAACAAAAATCTTCGGACCAATTTCCCTTATGCCATTTGTGGTGAGTTTGGTCACTATACTCACCATTACCTCCAAATCAAAGACTTTAAATGGATGAAAGAATATGTAAGTGGACCACGTCCCCTGGCACTGCCTGCCCCCCAGCAGGCCCCGCAACAATATGTGCAGCAACCACTCCCAGCCATGATGCAAAACCCCATCCCACACCAGGGGGTAATGAACACCCAACAAGAAATGCATCCTACCCTTCCATAGATAGGACAATATCCCAATCTAGGCAATCCTATTAATCGTACTATCCTCCTCACTAGTGAGGAAGAAGTTCTTCTACAAACACAGAGTCGTCAATACAACACAACTCCTGAGTCTGCTCCCACCACCTTAGATGCACCCCCAGTAATAACTAGGCTCCCTTTGATGATTCCTCACCCTAATCCTCACCCACCCCTTTGTATTCCTCACATCCCCTTATACAGGAATGTCCACAACCCTCAGGCTAGGGCAACTCATAATTATAGTTTGGTCAATGATTTGGCACAATCTCCTGCTACTATGTCAGTCTTATAAGTCCTCCAAACTTGTCCTACTCAAAAAAATTCATTACTTTCCTCCCTCAGGGAAATTGACCCCATGGATACCTGACTCATTACATTTGATCTCGATAGCAGAGAACCTCACCTCCCCACTCTCATCGCTTTTCAAATCCCAGATAAAATATGGAACATTATAGTTCACCGTTGCATCATTGATGAGGGTTCATCCACATGCATTATGTCAAAATCTGTATGGCAGAAAATCGGTTCCCCTGAACTTATACCATCTACCATTACCTTAAGAGCCTACAATGGAAGACCCTCATCCCCTGAGGGCCTCTTCAAAAATGTCCCCGTCGAGCTCGGGGGAAAAACCATTTTGATTGACATTGAGGTTATCGATGCCCTGCTCGACTACAATATCTTGTTTTGTTGTAGCTACATGTATGCTATGAAATCCTTCACCTCTTCTGTGTTCCAAACCATGATGTTTCCCCATAACGTAAAAATCATTACCATCGATCAAGTGTCACATTATGAGCCCAGCCCCTCATCCAACATCGATAACATCCTTCCTTTCATCCACACTAATATCGATGCCTATCCACTCATCGAGATGGGCCCTAGAATCTTCAAAGAGCCATCCTTGCTAGGGACATACCATAGAGCACCACCTCTCCTCCATCCCTCAGCCCAAGTATGTTTCGTATCCTCCAACAAAATGACAACTAAAGATACTCTCCCTCCCACAGAGGCCTCTTTTATTCCTGATGTCCCACTAGTCATAGAATTTCTCCCTCAAAAACCCCCTGGAACTAGCTCAACTCGACCCATTCCTGATCTTCCCCTCCCCCAAGGCCATATCCCAATCTGGGAAACACTCCCCCAAGAGATTACCCAAATCCCTTTATTTTACCCGCCACTAGGTATACAAGATTTCCAGGTAGATGCAACGCTTACCCTTCCTAACATGGTACTAGAAATCCCAGTTTGGTATCTACATCCTCCTGAGATGGTCCCTCAACCATTCCTCCCTCCCCAAACCGAAGGAGTTCTGATGCAAATTCCAATACCTACTCCCGAAGCAACACCCTCACCCCCTCTTGTTAACACCATCGCTACAGCTGGGGGTAGATGAAAGAAGAAAGAGCCCATCACTCCTCTCCCTCCTCGCATCCAACCTCCTTGTGCACTCTGTGAGAAAGAAGGACACCCCACTAATTGATGTCCCTCTCTCCCTAAGTTACGTAATCTCATTCAACTCCCTCGAGAACCACCATCACTCATTTCTTCCTCCAGTATTTCCGCTATCTCCCCGAACACAAGTAACAAAGGACTGCGGACCAAATTTGCATGCACCATCTATTTAGAATATGGTAATTACACACACCATTGTCCAGCGTTACCTCAATTCTGGAAGACGCTAACAGTCATACGCCATAATGTTCAGCAAGGACCCACCCCAACTCATGTCACCAACATCCATTATGTCACAACCTCAGTCAATGAACGGATGATATGTCCTTACTCTTTATGTGAATCACTTGATCATTTCACATATCAATGTCCTATGATCATTGAATATAGGTGTCGCCAAATGGCCCTTATTCAAAATCACACACCCTCTCCTCCAACAGAACCAGTGAATACCCTTACCCCATCACTTGCTATGGTTTATATCTTTTCACCAGAACCTGAGGCACTCCCTACTCCCCCATGGTTCTTGGATGACTTATACGAGGATTTACCCCCAAATCCCCCGTTCATTTCCCCACGAAAATTTTATCCCTGACTACCATTTTTAACCCTCAGTATCTCGATATCTGGTTTATGTTGAGTGAACCATCACAATCTCCTTCCATCACTCCCCCTGCTTCTTCATCACCAGACGAAAATCACATGGTGATAGTCACGGATATTCCTCTTCTGGATCCCTTGTATTCCTGACAATTCCACTGTGACAAGGACTTACTTGCGGAATTAATCACCCCTGACTGCCCATGGGATGTGCTACACCACCAATCGCTCTTTCTTTCACAGGAATCCTTCACGGCTCCTAACCAGCACCCCATATACGCAGTCGAAACCAAGGGTTTTATCCCATTAGGGCATATCGACTAGTTAAACAATCCTATCCCTGCCCCTGATGCTTTTGAAGAAGGCAATATGGCCAACATTTTTGCCACCATTAAAATCGATATTTCCATCAAAAAGGGAGTCGTCAAGGAAATCACTATTGGCACTGCATGCACTCCTGAAGAAATTACTGCTTACAAAGGTCTCTTCCAGAAATACCGAGACATTTTTGCCTAGTCATACACGGAGATGCTCAACCATGACCCCTCTATCATTGAACATCACATTGACACTTGGCCTGATATCACACTAGTCCACCAAAAAAAATGACCTCTACACCCATCCAAAGCAGTAGCCATGAAAGCTGAGATTGACAAATTACGCGATGTAGGGTTCATTTACCCCATTGGCTATACGTCATGGGTCTCCAAACCTATCCCTATTAACAAAAAATAGGGCATTATCCGTGTCTATAAGGACTTCTAAGACCTCAATCACGCCTGTCCCAAAGACAACTTTCCAACGCCCTTCATCGACTAAAATATCGATGATTGCATAGGTCAGAAGGCTTTGTCCTTCATGGATGGTTTCTCTGGCTACAACCAAATCCAAATTCACCCCACCGATCAATACAAGACAACATTCACTACCTCTTGGGGCACCTTTGCATATTTTTTCATGCCATTTGGCCTCAAGAATGCCAACGCCACTTTCCAACAGGCCATGACATATGTTTTTCATGACCTGGCTCATATCATCCTCGCATATTTGGATGACCTCACTGCTTGATCCAAGAAATGCACTAAGCATCTCGATGATCTACAAATAATCTTTCAAAGGTGTCATCAATACAATACCCACTTGAATCACCTAAAGTGTGTATTCTATGTCACTGTTGGCCACCTTCTTGGGTTCATTATTTCCCAAAGTGGTATTACCGTGGATCCCCTCAAAGTCCAAGCCATCACGAAAATTCCCCCTCCTTGGAATTTATGCCAACTGTAGAGCCTACAAGGTAAAGATAACTTTTTACGATGCTTTGTCCCAGACTATGCCACTCGAGCACACAGTTTCCTTCTCTTACTACGCAATGACATCCCATTCCACTGGGATCAACATGCCCAAAATGCTTTCGATGATCTTAAAATGACTCTCTCCAATGCCCCTTTTATTAGTCCACCCGACTATAACCACGACTATATCCTCTACATATCGGCCTCAGCCATCTCAGTAGCAGGAGTTCTCGTTCAAATTGGGGATGATGACTGCGAGCATGTCATTTACTACATTAGTAAAAACCTCTCAGGGACACCCTTAAAATACAATCACGAAGAGAAACTAGCCCTTGCAGTCGTCCTCGTCATCCAGAAGTTGTGCCATTACATTCTGCTTCAAACTACCAAATTCATAGCAGATTCCAAACCCATGCAATACTTTCTCAGTTGTCAGAAAATTAACGGTAAATTTGCTCGATGGATTGTCATCCTTCAAGAGTACGATATCAATTTTTCAACATCCAAGAGCAAGAAATCTCTCATCCTCGCCGAACTTATCATGACATTTCCCTCCGACACTACCAGTTCATCGGTCAATACCAACTTCCTTGATGAACATCTCTTTTACATCCCCTTGGATGACCCTTGGTATGGTGATCTTCTCATCTATCTTCGAACACAAAAATTTGGAAACCACCTCTCCAGAGATGATCATCAATGTATTTTTCACCAGGCACCCCACTACCTCCTCATCGTGGATATCTTATATCGGCGAGGGGTCAACACCATACTCTGTTGATGCTTGATTATTGACGAAGTTGATAGAGTCTTAAATGAATGCCACAACGGTTCTTTCGGGAGGCATCTCTCAGGGATGTCCACCGCTCAGAAAATCATTCACGCAAGTTACTTTTGGCCTACATTATTTCACGACTGCATTCATGCTATGAAATGGTGTGATAAATTCCATATTTATGCCAACAAAGCACGGGCACCACCTACTCTTCTACACCCAGTCATCACCATTGGTCCCTTTTGTAAATGGGGCATCAACTTCATGACTTGCAACCCTCCATCCAGTAATGGACACAAATACATAGTTGTTTCAGTCAATTACTTTACCAAGTGGGCAAGAGCCATGCCTACCTTTAACAACACTGCTAACACAATAACGCGTTTTTTCTTTAACCACGTCATATCCCACTTTGGAGTACCACTCCAACTAGTCTCTGATCATGGGAAACATTTCGAGAATGAGATTTTCATGGAATTCTCATTTAGGTTAGGCTTCTCCCACAAGTTTGCCTCACCATACTACCCTCAATCCAACATGCAAGTAGAAGCAGTTAACAAGGTCCTCAAAACCATGTTGCAGCGCATGGTTAACAAACATAAAACCAATTGGAATCATATGTTATTTTCCACGCTCTAGGATTATCGCACAACAGTCAAAATTGCCACTAGTTTCACACCTTTTCATCTAGTCCACGGAGTTGAGGCCACTCTTCCCATCGAGTGTGAAATTCCCACCTTACGCACTTCCATTGAGCTATTACCTGACACTGCACCAATGGAGCAGTGTTTTCTGAACTTAGATTCCCTGGATGAATATCGTCGATTCTCATTATAGACCAATGAAGTAGCCAAAAAATGGTCAAAGGACACCTTTGATTTCCATGTCAACCTTCACTCATTTAACAAAGGAGACCTCATCCTCACTTACGATATCTCTCACGATACCCTCAGCCATGGAAAATTTGAGCCCCTATGGCATGGACCGTACATCATCCACGATTGCCTCACTAAAGGAACATACATCCTAGCCTCCCCTAAAGGCCATCCTCTCAAAGAACCTGTCAATGGGTTGTACTTAAAGAAATTTTATGCCTGAGCATAGCCATACTACACTAGGATTTTTCTTTTTTTGTACATCTTTTGTAGAGTTTTTAGTCTTCTTTTATCCATACTTCCATACTCCCTTCTGAGAGCTCCGGACATCTATTTTGCGATCCATCTTCAGCCAGGGGATCAGGATCTCGCTACCTACACAGTCATACTTTCTGGGTCACCATCCATCCCCAGCCCTCGGGGAGCGATTTTCTCATACCCTGTTCAGGTACGCATGCTCATGTTCAAAATTATTACATAACTGTTATATGTTTGTTATCCTAAGATATTGTTCACATCGAGTATTTGGTTTTCATGTGTGTAGGTAATTGGTCATCACGACCCCTTCAGGTATATGATCGACACTGGCATGTAATCATTCCCTCTAAATCTCAATTGCATCTCCAGTCACACCCTCTGAAATTTGCCTTTAGGGTCCCGATATCTAGCTCTATAGTACTATCACCTCCACTACATTTTGGGTACTGTCACCCAGTCGCACTATCCCCCACATGAGTTTTCCCATTCATAGTCCCCCTTGGCACTTTGACACTCATGTTGTTTTCAACCTTTAGGGATGGGAGTCCTGATAACCTTATGCATTTTCGAGAATCAGCCACATACTCCTTCTCCGCCTTTTTCTATCTTTCCCAATGGAGTCCTAGGTTATCTCTTCATGGTTCTATTTTGAATTCACCTCTACAATATCATTAACCATCCATTTCATCCACAGTCAGTTTGCCAATTTATGAATTCCCCTTCATTCATTTACCTCATATAGAGACCCGCCCATGGGGCCTCTCACCCTCCACCAATTTCCTACACAACTTGAACCCTCACAGGCCAAGCCATCTTGTACTGGGGCACCCATTTCTATATTTGTACACTCACCCCCAATTATTTATTTATTTGGTAACTATACAAAGCCTTTGTTTCCAACATTTACATATCTTTTTTTCATCACCTTTGACGACCTTCTTCCTTTTGGCAAATGCAACCCATGTGGCTCTTGGTTGGGGCATCCATTATATTCTACTCTTGTGACGTATTCCATAAACCCCGATTATCCCACAGGCCACCTACCTCTTCTCTTTAAGTTTGTTCACTTTGTCCCGCCTCTGGCACAAATTATCCCCCGTCTAGTTGTCCCCTTGACACCTGACCTAGTTGTATGGTTGCTGCCACTTCACATATATCCCCAACCAAGGGAAGTCTTGAGTCTCCACCTCTCTTGACTTCGTCCATGTACCTCCTCAGTTTTTTATCCCATCCAGTGAATTTATTGAAGCCCTCCACTTCTTAGCATCACGTCTCCCTTTCTGTCAACATCAACATAGTTTCCAGAAGGGTGACAGTATCTTGACTCTCATTACCTTTATAATGAGGAGTCTCAGATGGCACAGGGAGCACCACCATTTCTCTCTGCTGTCATTGACCTCCATAACATTCAACTTCAACACTCTCTTATGTTACGGTGGGTCTTACTTTGCGACTATTGCAGTTGTTTTTATATTTTTCGAAGACCTTTGAAATTTGTTGGGCTATCAATGCCTGCCAAATCCTTGATACTTCCTCCAAGTATCATTGCTTACTTTTTCGAGTACTGTTCCTCATTCTAATGGTCCTCTGCTCTTATCAACACGCCCCCGAGGGAAATGCACTTATCTTCACCATCATACCACTTCAGCTACTGTCTTACACATGTTTTGAGTTACATGACATGAGAATGGGGCATGCCCGCCTCGTTTGTACACAATTTATTTTTCACACCTTCAGAAAGGTTGGGTCCTATAGGTTCCCCTCTCCCTCTAACAGGTCACTTTTGATACTCTTTCTATTGCTCTTTCTTACAACAATAATCTCAGTAGATGAAACATTGATGAATTTCAGCTATACGTATGCTCCTAACCTCATCCATCTGGGGGCATCTATTATCACTGAAATTTTTTCCGCAAATGGTTACAGGAATCCAGCATCTCCAAATAGCTATTAAGTTCACCCATGGACAAAAATTACCAAAAAATCATTTCCAAAAGGTTCAAAACTATACAACTAGTTATAAAATGAGGATGTGCTATGACTATACAGGGAGCGCGTGCACATGCGCCATAAAGAAATGTCGGAAAAGTGCACATGTGCACGATGCGTGATTGTGGATGCTAAAAGCTACGCACACCTGAGAACAATGCATTTATGATGTTGGTCAGCCTCCCACCCACTTATGGTTCATCTTCCAAGTCGATTTGACATCCAAATCTTGGCTAAATCCAGCTGGGTGGTTGGTCAAAGACCTAAAGGTGCCCTAAACAACCCCTTGTTCACAATAAATGCTGGTTGAATAATACCTCAAAGTTGTGCTATAAAAAGAGGCCATGGGTGTACTACATCTTCAAGGAATTCATTTGTAAGGTTATGCTGCTGCTAATCTCTTGGGGAATCCTCTTTTCTCATCAAGAGCATACTAGCACCATTCCATTTGAGCTATTCACATCACCTCTTGAGTGAATTAGCTTGGGATTGTTTCACCATTTATTTCAAGTTTTCAAGTTGTAAGAGGAGCTCAATATTGGGGGTCCAAGAGCCCTCCCTTGGAGGAAGAAGGGACCCAAAGTCCCCATTTCTCTTTGGTGTTTTCTTTTCACTAATACAATCCTTTCCATTGGTGACATGAGTCTTGTTTGTTTCTTGTTCTTATGTCCTTATGCACTATAGTTTAATTGTTTTTATGATTCCTAGTTTAATTCTTAGATTAGTCTTTTATTCTTTATTCTTCTAACCCATTCCTTTACTCTTGTCTTGCTTAGCTAACCCAACTAAGATTGTAAGCACCTATGTTTTTCTCATTCAGGTGACAAAAGAGGCACAACACTTGGTACTGCTTGTAACTCCATTTCCACTATTGTCTATTGAAGTTGCTAGATGGATGCGACATGTTTCTCTACTTGACTATCTATTGGGTCTTCCTCTAGCTATTCCAAGCCTATCACAGAGCGAAGTGATCTGTTGGCTTCTTCTTTAACTCCAACCTACTTCGTGAGCAACTATTATTTCTCTTTCTGGATCTGTGCTTTATCCTCTTTGAACTTGATTTGCAGGTCTTCCTTCTCTTGTTGCGCAATTGAACGTTTCTCTATGACTTCCTCTTATGCTTGCTTCTAGGTCATTGTGGCATGTTCTCTTTCTTCCTGCACACGATGAAGGCGAGCTTCAGTCACATCAGCTATTCTGCGAAGTTGAGTAGGCTCATCTCCCAACTCGGTTTCTTCTAATGGAGATGGCACAGTGTGTTGGACACACCTACCACACTTAGAGGGGTGGTGAATGAGTGTGGGGCTCTTTTTCCCAAAACTTCCCTCTTCACATAAAAATCCTTAGTTAACATTCAACATTTATTCATTACCCATTTCCATCATTTATAACCAGTTAGATGTGAACATATATCAACAACATATTTTAGGAACACATATCATCAATAAGTCATCACCAAAAGGAACACAAAGAACACAAGATGTATGTACAATTTTTATTTTTATTATGGACAACAATCTGAGGTTTATCAACAACAACTAAATAGAGTACAACTCTATAAGAGAACCAACTCTATAATGCAAGACTCATCTTACACCCTCAGCATCAACTGAGATGAAGTAACAATCCTCAACAAATATCAATCTGTCAATAGGTACGCAACCTGACAGTAGTGCAGCCCACTTGTGTATGCAGCCTGGATCACTACAGCCCACGTGTGCACTTGACCAATGTATAATGCAACATGCGTATGCTTCTAAGCAACTAGGGTTTTGCTTTGCTTCACATGCTCAAATCCTCTGCAACCTGCAATCACTTTCTCTTCTGTCATCCGCTGTCCAAATTGACCTACAACCAATCACAACATCTCCAAGATCTCCAATAGATTTCTCATGGTCCACAATAGATCAATATGAATTCTATCTCAAACATGTGTAAGAATATAGTATACCATAGAAATCATGTCACCACTGAATCACAAGAGTACTGATCACTCTATCAACCAAATCAACCAAACTAAACCACATCATAGAAGCCATACCAAGAATTCCCCAATAATTCCCATCACATCAAACAATAGTATTCATAAATACAATAATGTAATCATACCAGTGTCTCAGTGATAGACCTGAGGCCATAAAATGCAAATTTGGTGTTACAAGGGGAAAACTCTCTATGGCCAAGGGTAAACCACAACATATAGGTATGACTGCAGAAATCAACTCAATTCCAACATATGCTATATCAACTAATGTGAAATACAAGGAAGAGGCTTACCTTGATCCAAGATTTTATGATGTTCCACTATTGAGCACTTTGACCCAAAGCTTTATACCTATAAGAAGTTCTTGACAAACAAACAGAGCAATTACATAGTGATATTATAAAAGGGGTTCGCACATCATGTTTGCACCCAATTTGTCACTTGGTGAGAAAATAAAGGGTGCTTACATGCCCAGTTGGGTCTTGCTGAGCATGACAGCTGTAGAGGAAAGAGTTAGAAAAAGAACAATAAAACTATAAGCAAGAATTAAATTAAAACAAACTAAAACTATGAGCATATGGAAAAAGAAATAACAAACACAAAAGACCAATATCACCAATGTTTTTAGGCTGATCAATTGATGAAATCCAAAGCACAATGAAGAAAGGGGACTACGAGTCCCTTCTTTATCCAATGGAAGGCTCTTGAGGCCCTCACAAACTTTCTCTCCTTACAATAAGGAAATGAGAATGATGGTGAAAGAACTCCTAGCTTACCCACTCAAGAGAGAGGTGGATAGCTCAATGAAATTCCTTAAAACAATCTAAGCAACATAACATTACATGAAATTCCTTGAGAAAATGATGTTTCTTCATGGATTTTTATAGCATAGCATTGGGTGATTATGTAACTCCTTTGAGGTGTGAAAAGGGGCTCTTTAGGGCTCAATTAGGTATTTGACCAGCCTACCATGCGGATTCAGCTCAGATTTGATGGTCAAATCAGGTTGGGAGCTAGTCCATAAGTGGTTGGGAGGCCGACCAATTCAATAAATGTGTCGTTTAGAAGATGCGCGGGTTTTTTCGCTAACAGTCGTGCATCGTGCGCGCATGCACGCATTGTACGTTCCTGTTCCGTGCATATGCGCGCGCACCCGTCTTCTGTAAAGCGCCCTTCAATTTTTGGTTACTTTGTATAGTTTTTGACCCTTTTACAATGCTGTGAAATTAATCCAGTGCCATGAATGACTTCATTCTTGTTTTGACGATGCTGAGTTCTTATCGCCATGTGAGGATGAAATTTTAGTGATAACAGATGCCCCCTGATGGATGAGGTTAGGAGCATACGTATAGCTGAAATCCATCAATGTTTCTTCTACTGAGAATGTTGTTGTAAGGGAGAGCAATAGTGGGACTATGTAGAGTAATCCGTTGGAGAAGAAAGGAACCGGTAGAACCCGACCTTCCATAACGTGCGTAACAATATACAACTGTGTACAAACGAGGCGGGCATGCCCCATGCTCGTGCTATGTAACTCTGAAAAAAGATGACTGAAGTGTTGGTGTAGACAACTGTAGTGCCCTCAGGGGCGGTAATGATAAAGGCAGAAGACAATTCTGCAAAGGAACATACTCTGAACAATAGGCAATGATCACGGTAATAAGCAGCGACGATGATGCGGGCATTGATGGCCCTACCAAGTTCAGAGGTCTTCGGAAAATGATAAAAAGAACTGCAATAGTCGCAAAGTAAGACCCACCGTAACATGAGAAAGTGTTGGCTTCGAATGTTATGGGGGTCAACGACATCAGGGAGCAATGGTGTTTCCACCTGTGCCGTCTGAGATCTCTCATTGAATGGAAAATGAGAATCAAGATACTGTCGCCCTTCTGGAAAATTGTGCTGATGTCGACAAAAGGGGGACGCGACTCCCAGAAGCAAAGGGCTTCGTGGAATCTACTGAGGTGAGGAAGTGGTAGAGGTACATGGACGAAGTCAAGAAGTGGGAAGACTCAAGACTGCCCTTGGTTGGAGGGTGTATGATATAATGAGTGGCCGCAACCGTGTGACAAGGTCGAGTGTCAGGGGGACGACATGACCAGTGATAAGTTGTGCCAGAGGCGGGACAAGGTGAACAAATGCAGAGGGTAAAGGTAAGTGACCTGGGTAGTACTCTGAAGATATGGACGATGCCGACAAGGGTAGATGAGAAGCAATGCTCCAACCAAGGGTGACATGGGTTGAATGTGGCCAAAAAGGAAGCAAGTCGCCAACGGTGACGACAAAAGAAAATGTAATGACTGGAATTAAAGGCGTTTGTACAATAAATATTGAATAATTTGGGGAAAAATGTACAAATATAGAAACGGGTGCCCCAGTGTGAAATGAATGCCCCAGGGAGGGCAGATATTTCTTGGAAAATTGATGAAGGGTGGGGGCCCCATTGGTGAGTTTCTGTATGAGGTAGGTGAAATGAAGATAG
>JZKD02S1995991.1:200610-222428 GCA_000966675.3 Picea glauca
GTGAACATTCAACATTTATTCATTACCCATTGCTCTCATTTATAACCAGTTATATGTGAACATATATCATAAATACATATGATCAATAAGTCATCACCAAAAGGAACACAAAGAACACAAGATGTATGTACAATTTTTCTTTTTATTATGGACAACAATCTGGGGTTTATCAACAACAAATGAATAGAGTGAAACTCTACAAGAGCACCATCTCTATAATGTAAGACTCAGCTTACACCCTCAACATCAACTAAGATGAGGCAACAATCCTCAACAGATATCAATCTGTCAATAGGTACATGACCTGTCAGTAGTGCATCCCACATGTGTACGTGCCCTGGATCACTACATCCTACATGTGCACGTGGCCAATGTATAATGAAACATGCATATGCTTCTGAGCAACTAGGGTTTTTCTTTGCTTCACACGCTTTGCAACTTGCAATCACTTTCTCTTCTGTCTTCCACTGTCCAAACTAACCCACAACCAGTCACAACATCTCCAAGCTCTCTAATAGCTTGCTCATGCTCCACAATAGATCAATATGAATGCTATCTCAAACATGTGTAAGCATCTAGTATACCATAGAAATCATGTCACCACTGAATCACAAGAGTATTGATCACTCTATCAACCAAAATGAACCACATCATAGAATCCATACCAAGAATTCCCTAAGAATTCCCATCACATCAAACAAAAGTATTCATAAAGAAAATAATGTAATCATACCAGTGTCTCAGTGATAGATCTAAGGCCATAGAATGTAGATTTGGAACCTGCCTAATCATCCAAGAGCTTGGCAGCATCTCAAACACAAGTCTTCACCATTTTATCCACCATACTCTCCTTGTCTTCAAACAACCCATGTATACCTTAATGTATACGCACCCTAAGCATAGTCAGCCCACGTATACCTCAGAAGCACCCTAAGCATAGTCAACCCACGTATACCTCTGAAACTAGGGTTTCTGAAGTTTCGAGAATTTTTCCGTCAAGATCTCCGACATTGCCGAAACTTTGATGCATCCATGAGATCCTCTTCTCACTCTCTTCCTTAGAATAGATCTTCAATCATGCTTAAGAGATCCACACCAATAATGCTCAATATGCTCTCCATCAATACTCCACAAGATAATCTCACTAGAAGCTCTCCATTGATCCACAAAAAGAATGATCTACAAGAGACCATAACTATCTTATTTATAATTTCATCCTCTAGGTCACTTACCCCATTTTTAGGTTACTTAACCCATTTCTAGGTCACTTAACCTATTTTCCATATTTTAGGGTTAACCACTTTCCATGAATAGAAATTTCTCCAATACTTTATCATTTAAATATTCCTTCTTGATTTTGTCACTTTAATTTATCATTTAAATAATGATTTCTTCTTTTCAATCACTTTGAATTATTTGACCTTGGGGGCTTCAAGCCTTCATATGGGGGTCCTCCAACTTCATAAATCCATAACTCTCAAATCGTCAAGAGTTATGTGACATTCCACATAGAACCGGAAATGGTATGACAAGAACTATCCATATAGGATAGTTTCACCAACAACTTCATTGATCTTCATCTCACTATTCCACATACAAGCATGGGTCGTCCAACCATTCTTTTAGGATAACTCAATCCAAAAAGCATCTTCCCATGAGGGATTTCACCATAAGGGGACCACTTTGGAGTTCATCCATTTGTGCACCTTATCAATCATGATAAGACAATAATGAGTCATATTTTCATCAAACAAACTATGCTTCATCATGTATCAATGACAACTCATTGATCCATATTCATCTATGCATCATATCAATGATCCATGTTTATCAATTGGTTTCCAATTTGACATCTATCATTCTCATCAAGGACAATACATATACATTGTTCATCAATCATCAATCAATCAATTACTTGACATAAATCAATCAAACCATTTGCATCAATGACATATGATCCAACATTTTCCCAAATAATCAAACCATTGGTATCAATGACAACATGATCCAACACAGTGGACACTGCGCGACTAGAGTGAAGGGTTTGTTGTACTCCTCTCAGTTTTGCTTCAATTCTTTCATACATGGCTTCTTGTTTGGCTTCATTTTTTTGCAAAGTATCTTCCGAGGTGTCTAATACAACTGTGATAATGAAGTCGAAGTCATCGACCGTGAGTACAGTCTATATCTTTGGCTTACTAGCTTTGGACTTCTTCCATGATGTAGGTTTCATTAAGGAAACCTTTCTTTTATTAGATGTCTCTGTGTCATCAGGGGGATTCTGCGGTAGTGTTACTTCTCCTTGGTTCTATTTATCTTCTTCCCAATTGTGTTCTTCTTTGTCTACTTCATGACCACCTCCTCTGCTAGGTGAATCTGATGCAGTTTCTTCTGATGTGCTGGGTATTTCCTGTACATATTCCTTCTTTTTCTTCCTGCTACTATTAGGTGCATCATACTCTTCGCGAGTAACCACTGTATTTCCAATGAGGTCGGGTTCGAACAGTTATGCCTGGTTGAATGGTATAAGGAAATTTGGAGGCCATTCCTTAGTTATTTCTTCCAGTTCCTCCTCTGTGATTTTGTAGTAGGACTGGAGCTCTTCTATACTTTTTTCTGCAAGAACAATGATATAAATAAAATGCCTATCTGCGTGGAAATTCATAAGGGGATTGAACCTGTCTAGGGTGTTCGACGTCATACGAGGGAAAGACTCAATATCCCTCTTCAGCTGTAGGTAGTAGTTATGGAATATTGCGTTCGAATGCCATTGTTTCCCCATATTGCTCAAATACTAGAGCATGGTGAACTTTGTAGCTAGTGGCTCGAATGACTCAATGTCAGGGAAGGTCACAACTTCTAACATATCCTAAGCATTGAATGAAATGAGGATAAAAAACCAGCTAAAATGGAACTCATAGCCCTGATCCCAAGCCTTGAGACGGTCCATTTCTAACTGATTGACTAGGTAACCGGCCGAGTTCATCTGTAGTCATTCCACACATTTTCTTGGGATGTCAATGACAAACCCTGTGACCTGCATGGGTATGTTCTTTCGGAATAGATTACCAACAATAAACTGGCATGAAAGGCACACTGCACCATTCTGAATGGTGGCTACCTTGTAGACTTGTGTCCCCTTCTCTACATCGTCGTAGTTATCTTTTCTCTTTTGCATCAGGGCATGATCTGCAGCCTTGCCTGGATAAAATTCTTGCCGGTCTGGTCCCTGCATGCTTAATTCGGTGATCCTATGGATCAATGCCATATCGATGGTGATGCGTATGTATAGCCATATATAACCACCATGGAAGCATGACAACAGGAGTTTAGCGCATACGTTAATCTCCTGATGCCTTCCAAAATGTGGTATCTTCATCACGTTCAATATAGTGGACCTCGTGATGTCCATAGTCCACAGCGGGGGGATGATATTCAACTTCTTCCTCTTGGTCTTGGTCAAATATTTGTGAGGTGTAAGCATGCCATAGCTCTTGCAGTCTCCTAGGTTATAGTCACTGATCTTCAAGGTTGGAATCCTCTCCAACTGCGTTCTGACTGCTTGTATTCCTTTCGAAAGGTACGCAGTGATGACTGTGTAGTCGAAGTCCCTCGGGACACTGTCACGACTCACCACACCAGCCAAGGGTGGGATGTAGTCAGGCAGGATGGATGGGATTATCTTTTCATTCTCCAAGTATTCATGATGCTTGGTTCTTTTCTCGCTCGCAACTCGAAATGGTCCATATCTATGATCAATCGACTAGGATGCTTACACTCCTCTTGTCGATGAGTCATGGATGCCTACGAACAACACCTTTTCAGTGATGAGTTTTGTTAGAATCTCATCGATAGATTTTTCTACTGTGATAATTTCATCCGACATGCACACTCGAGATCTGATATCTCTGGTTGGTGAGGTCTCAATGATCACTGCTTGAAATCAACTAGTTATTTGTGGGCTCAAATAATCACAATTGGAAAAAAGTGTTCTCAACGCAACACTCAATGGGATAAATAGATATTATCATAACAGACTCTTCCAATGGGTAGGAATTCTTTGATCAATTCAGTTCAATCCATTATGGTGCAGTCCCAATGGTCCAAGGGAGAACGTTTTGCCAATAACTGCGTTTATAGCCATTCTGGAGCATTGTTATAACGGTCATAATGCCTCCAAAGGTCGTATTTCTTTGGTGTGGTGAAGTGTCAATATTCATTGTACTGATATTCCGGTCAAGTTCAAGTTCTAGAAACGTTCCTTCTGTGAAGTCTTTCCTGGAAATTATTTCAATTTTTCTAACTTTTCTCTCTTCTTACTAAGCTTTCTGGCCTTCTTTCCTGTGACCTAAATCATTGTTTTCCTCTTTCCATTATCGTTATTGTGTCCTCTTGGAATGATAACTTTGCACTGTGGAGGGTGTTTCTTAGGGTTCAAGGGTAATACTTCTTCTCTTTCTAGGGTAGGTGCTCTAGTCTCTTGTACAGACAAGTGTCTCCAATCTTCCCATGTCTTTTCATCTTCGACGTCCATATCTTTGGTCTTTAGTAGCTTCGACTGGTTCTCTTATTCTTCTAGTAAGTGCGCTATTCTCCTAGCCATGAAATCTCTTAGTTCTTTCTTTTTCTGTTCTATATCCTCCTCTTCTTGTTTCCTTAGTATGTGATCTTTCTCAATCCAGGTGTTTCCTAGCAAGATAGAAAATGGGGTGTTGTTCTCAACAAATTTAACGATCTCAAATTCTTCTTCTGTCGAAGTGACATGAGCACTCATAGATGTCTGGGTATGGCTTCCACATAGGGTTATCATCTTTCCTCTAAATAATCCTATTCCTCCTAATGAAGGAATCATAGCAGGCTTTCCCAAAATTTCCCAAGTTCTTTATGTCATGATATTCACCCGTGTTTCCTCATACAGGACACAGTCTATGTCGAAGTCTCCTATTCTTGTTTCAATGTACTCTTTCTCTTTTAAGACCTATAATAAGTTAATATCTTTGTGATTGTTCAGGGTTTCTTTCATCTGTAGTAATATAGTCCTTGATTCTTTCTGGGGTTCCATCATATCCTTAGTTTCTTGGCTTGTCTCATATTCGTATTTTCAACTTTTTCAATCATTCTAGGGAAATCCAAAACTTCATGGTCCATAGATTTATAGAAAATACAACTAGGACCTCTACCAGGGAATTCCTTAGCAATATGTCTCGGTCTTCTGCAACTATAGAAAATAGTTAATCCTATTTTTATTTTAAATGATCCCTAACCTTTCCTATACTTCGCATTGGGATCACAATAACTAACCTGCAAAAAATTATTTCTAGGATCCTACATCCATTTGTTAGTCCAAACATTATTTCTATGCATAGGGATAACATACATTTCATTATTTCTATCAAACCTATTCATATCCAATCTTCTTTCTTCTAGTTGTACCCTAGTTTTCAGACTAGGATTTTTTTTATCAAACATACCTAGATTCATTCTTTCGAAACCAAAATTTTCACTTATCTTACCTTTCTCAGAGAACAAAGCTTCAATATCTTACTTCAGATCATAATTATTTTCTTAGCACAGAGCTTTTCAAGTTAAGTAGAATACTGCGCACTAAAGTAGCAGTTCTACAGACAGAGCTTTCTTTTCTTCAGTTCCCAACAATCACAGTTTCAGGTCCTCACAACGAAACCATTTTTTGGCACATGGGTAGAACCAGGGTTCAACGCTTCAAAAACACACCAATAAAACCCTAACTACTAGCCCTTTCAGTAACACCTACAGAGCAGATGAAGTCTCACTCAAGGTAGAGGCAGGGGTGGTTGTAAGACTCAAATATCTGCAACCTAGCTGGGACATAGATCTATGATTACACCACTCTAACAAAGCACTTGCCAGTTAAAATTCATCAATATTTAACCCTTATCCACATCACATATCCAAACCCTAATTACAAAACAACGTAGTATTCAACCAGATCTAACACATCAAAGAACTTAGCATATTAAAAAGGCCAGATATAGCATTTATTCACATCACTTAAGCACTAAGATATCATACTAGATTCATCTAAACATTCATCACTACACTTCAGCTTAAATTATATACACAAGAGAATAACCAGAATGCACAAAGTAACCATAACACAGGATATACATGGTTCACCCTAGTGTGGGGCTACATCCACCAACTCTTCTCTTCTTTATTATCTTCTGTCAAGCGTCTTACAGGCATAGAGAATCAAAACCTCACTCTGCAGAGGACAAGAGATCTGTGCACACCTTGCCTAATCCTCCTTCCCCGAGTTGGATCACAGCACAAAGCCTCCTTGCATAGTCTATACACAAAGCACTACAAATGACCCCCACTTAGCTTTATAGCCTCAACATATACTAAGCACAAAGCCTCTTACAATTACTTGCACTTAACACAATACTTGGTACCTAGCATCACACCACCTACTTACATCACCTAGATTTCTATTTATACATTAAAAATAGGCCTAAACATGGGTAAAACCATGGTCTGAACTCACCATACTCGTTACATAAACCGTAATCCCAAAGATGTGCTAAAAAGGGGCTAATATCTCGTGATCTCCGCTTCGACTTGCACTCCACCTTCAACTATTCTCTTGAAGTCCTAAAATAGGTCAAACATGACCAAGGATCTCCAAAACTTGGTCAAGGGCCAATAGTTACATTTTATCCAGCTACTACCTCAAACATTACCCCTTATATTCCCGTCGAACCAGTGACACTAGTTCCTCAAGGGATTGACGTTCAAGAAATTGTCCACTAGTTGATCATAAGAACTTAGAGTGATTTATCCCATATTAGACAACCTCGTAGACAACTTAATCAACCCCTTGATTTCACAAATCTTCAAGAACAACCTCAAGACACTGGTCTTCCCAAAAACCCTTTAGGTAGTAATATTACCAATTCTGCTGAATCACTTATCCTTGGTGTTGGAGGATCTAGTATCCCACCATCCCCACTTGATTCCTCTCCACCCTCTTCAGGAGGGGAATCTTCGGATGAAGGAGGTTCTTCATCTAAACCATATCAACCTTCAAATCCACCAACTCCCATGGAAAACCAAAGTAATCCATCCAGACCTTGGCTCGATCAAGATGTTGTGGCAATACCTAGACCCCAACACTTGTTGCCTAAACATCTGGAGAAATGGCTGCCCAAATTTGATCCAAATTCGAAGCAATCAGTTGAGGATCACATCAATAAATTCATGTTAGCCATTAGAATCTGAAGTGTCGAACATGAAGATGTCGTGTGTAGGTTATTTCCTTACAATTTTGAGGGGAATGCCTCAACATGGTATTTTGTGCAACAACCTCAAACCATCATCTCTTGGGACAAGTTTGAAACCTTCTTTCTAGAAAAAATTGGGAATGATGAATCTCCATAATTTTTGGTAATGGAACTCTCTAGTTTGAAAATGAACCCTAAGGAAAACGTTAAGGGCATTAACCAAATATTCCTAATGCTAAAAATAAATAAATCCATGTAGATTCGATGCTAGCATAAAATCTTATTGTTGCATAATATACTAAGGCCTGCATAACAACATAGCCATATGGGTTAAAAGGTCAAAAAATAACACATTATTAGAAGCCTTTGAGGAGACATTCCTAATAGAGAAATACATTCTGAGCTTAAAAGATAACCTAATTAGTGAGGCTGAAACAAATTCATCCTCTAAAAATAAAATATAAATTCTCACTAGGCCTCCTAAAACTAAAAATCAACAAGACACATTAGACTTGGAGAGTTTGCAGAAGGCTTTCCATAAATTATCCAATTAGGTCGTATAATTGAAGAGATCTGTTCAGGAGGAATCTACAAGTAAAGGAGGTTTTAGACCACCTTTCAGGAAACCTTTTCCCCCAAACCGGCCAAAACCAATCGCAGAAGGACTAAACTTCGAAGGTCTACAATATGCTTTGCAAACAATACTAGAAGCACATGATAAATTTGTTTTTGCACCTCCTGAAAATCATGACGATACAGGTGAGGAAGAAAAACCGGAGGAGGGGGACTCATCTCCTCCTATTTTTGGGCATTTGTCAAACAACATATTTCAAGCAGACTTTGAAACTATCCATCCCTATAACACTAGAAGTAAAATGAAAAACAAACCTTCAACCGAAACAAGTAAAAATGTGGTTTCAAAATAGCCAAAGAAAACTGAAACAAGACAAAACTCTGCGGCCCCATTTTTAGAATATGATTTAGTTGAAGATCTGAAAAAACTAAAGGCTAATATATCCATTTTTCAATTACTGAAATTTCCTCTTATCCTACAGAAAATGCTCCAAAGTATTGTTGAAAATAATAAAAAGAATGATCTTATCAGCAAGAAATCAACAGAAAGTGACCCAAACAAAGCTAAAGATGTCCCAGGTAAAGATTCATCTGAAAATCAAGATGAAAAGGACACATCAGAAAAAACTTTAGGAAACTTAGAGAAAATTCTTTCAGATACAACTATAAAAATTCAACAGAATTTTTTTGTTTCCACACGAAAAAATGTGACTCTTTTTTTATTAACTTTCAAATTTTTCAATAGGAACATACATAACTATATGGTTGATTCTGGTGCCTCGTCAAATGTAATGACTCTATCTATGTGTCAGAAAATTAACGCTGAGGTAAAACCTTCTAATTTAAAGATCATTCAATCAAATCAAACTAATGTCAAATTTATTGGTGAAATTAAAAATGTGTTGATAAGGTTATCATCCAATCCCAAGGTTCACCAAGTAATTGATATTATTGTTGTTGACATTCCTGAAGTATATGGTTTATTTTTTAGTGGATATTGGTCAGAACAGTTACATTGATATTTTTCTACAGACTGGTCTCATTTGTGGCTACCAGAACATGGACAGCCCAACAAGATCAGAATAAACAGAGAACGTTACCTCAAGTACATTGTGACAGATTTAAACGAGCCAAATGAGCCTTTTATTAATGTTGCAAATTCGATTGAAACGCAGGGAATGAATACTTTTTTTGGTAATTTTATGACTGAAATTTCCTTTATCACCAACCTAGAAAAACAATCTGAAGTAAAATCCTATACTTAGATAACAACTTTTCCAAGTACACCGAACATTGCTAATGAAGAAAAAGTATGTTCCTTATATTTTGATGGATCCAAATCCTGAGAAGGGGAAGATGCCGATTGTGGGCTCATCAATCCCATAGGTAACAAAAAATTTATTGGATTTCAATTGGAGTTTGAATGTACTAACAACACAACATAATATGAAGCACTTCTGCAGGGACTAAGGAAGGCACTGGATATGGACATGAAAAAATTGGTAGTATTTTGTGACTCTGAAATGATAGTTAAATAGGTGAGAAATGCAATACATTTTTTATCACCGCATTTGAAAAGTTACTAAACCAAGGTATGGGGTTTAATGCACAAATTTCTAGAATTCAATATAAATTCCATCCCTAGGTCGAGTAATTTAGAAGATGATTTACTAGCTAATGTTGCTTCTAAATTGTTTCCTGCTGAAGGTCTTTCTCCTAACTCGTTCTCGGTTGAATTTTTATTCAGGAAATCAATTTCTGACAACATAAAAAACTGGCGAGTATTCGATGAAAATAAAAATATCATCAATGTTTTGCATATGGAAGACACCTTCCAAGATGCAGTAAGCGATGAAAAAACTCATGACGAAAATCTTCGAGATTCCACGATAATATCTGATCCTCGGTCTGCAGAATCATCATCTGAGCTGGTAAACTCTATTCCCAAAACTATTGTTAGATTATAAAAATTTTATGACCTACATGACAAGTTTAGAGGGGTATTCAATTGCAAAACGAACAATTCCTCATTGTTGTACGAAACTGTCAATTTAGGAATGCAAGATCATCCTCAAAATATCAATTTGGGAAAAGGGTGCTCTAAACAAGAAAAATCAACTTTTATAAAATTGTTCAAATAATTCAAAGATATATTTTCTTGGACGTACGACGATCTAAAAACTTTTGACTCAAAAATAATACAACATGTAATTCCTATAATACCCCAAACCCAACCGTTTCAACAAAAAATGAGGAAAATGCATCCCAAACTAGAACCCACGGTAAAAAAGGAACTTATTGAATTACTCACTTCCAAGATCATTTTTCCAGTCCAGCATACCCAATGGGTATCCAACTTAGTCCCGGTAAGTAAGAAGAGTGGAGAAATTTGACTTTGTGTCAACTTTCGCAATTTAAACCAAGCCTCTGATAAAGACAATTACGATGTTCCTCCAATGGAAAAAATTCTGCAACAAGTATCCGGTTCTGAAAGACTATGTTTATTAGATGGTTTCTTAGTATATAACTAGGTCCTCATGTCTCTTTCAGATCAGCTAAAAACAACTTTTCGTACCCCGTGGGGCACCTACTCCTACAGAAAAATGCCTTTCGGATTGATAAATGCCGGTGCCACTTTCCAAAGGGCAATGGAAATTCCTTTTCGTGGCCTTATTAATCATTCAGTTGTGGTCTATCTAGATGATGTCACCGTCTTTTCCAAAAACAAGAAAGACCACATGTATCATCTTAGGGCCGTGTTAGAACGATGTCGCAAGTTCGACATTTCCCTCAATCCTAAAAAATCAGTCTTTGTAGTGGAACAAGGGAAATTGCTTGGGTTTATAGTTTCTAAATATGGAATGATAATTGACCCCGAAAGAACCCATACCATTTCCAACCTTCCCCCACCTTCTTCCAAAAATTCCATGTAATCCTTTCTGGGTAAAATTAATTTTGTCAGGCGATTTGTTCCGAGTTTTTCTGAGTTGGTCAAACCTCTACAAAAACTGATAAAAAAGGATGTCATATACAAATGGGGATCACAAGAGAATCAATACTTCAATTCTGTTAGAAAATCCATAATCGAAGCACCTTCCTTGATGAGCCCTGATTTTTCCCAGGATTTCACATTATATACTTTTGCATCTGACAGATCTTATGTTGTGCTTACAAAGAAATTTTTTGAAAGCAATGAGATACCCATTTCATTCATGAGATCTGATTTTAAAGGGTCAGAACTAAATTACCCCATGGTAGATCAACATACATACACTGTTTTTAAGGAAGTTAAACATTTCAAGTCTTACCTGTTGAAATCCAGGACCAAAATTGTTGTTCCTTACCCTGTTGTAAGAAATCTGTTAGTGAAAAAAGAGCTGGGTGAGAAAAGGGAAAATTGGATGACATCACTTCAGGAATATGATCTCGAAATAGTACCTGCACAAATTTTTATAGGTCAAGGAATTTTCAAGTTAGTAGTTGATTCAGTTGAAAAGTCAAAAAATAAAATAAATACATCAACTACAAATCAACATAACAGAACACAAGTCTATTGTGCACAAATTGTGCCCAATTCATGGTATGAGAATATCAGATTTTATTTTTTGCATGGAACTGCTCCTCATAATCTTGATCCGAAAAACAGAAGAGCACTAAGTCTTAAATCTGAATCTTTCCAACTAATTAATGATAATCTTGATCATAATCTTGATTCCGGTGATGTCGGGGGTCATTTTGGTGGATATAACACTGCCCACAAAGTACTAAGGGTTGGCTACTATTGGCCTACCTTTTTTAAGGATTCTCATACTTTCTCTTGCAAGTGTATAATTTGTCAAAAGGCTGCAGGATGGGTGAAAAAAGCAGCGTTACCTTTGCAGCCTGTTATTGTAGACACACCTTTTCAACACTGGGGCCTAGATATTATAGGACCAATCAATCCCCCTTCCTCGTAGAAACAAAAATACATTCTCAAGGAAACAAAATATTTTATGATATGGTCTGAATATTTACCATTAAAGGTGGTCAACACAAACCAGGTAGTTTCATTTTTGAACTGTCATATTATTACTCGTTTCAGAATTCCTGAATGTTTTGTTTTTGGCAATGCTTCTTATTTTTCATCCATGGAAATGAATGTATTCTCTCTAGATAAAGGGATTAAACTTAATTACTATGCTAACTATTACCCGTAGGGGAATTGTTTGGTCGAATCAACGAACAAAAATTTGATCAAGATCATAAAGAGAACAATGCCATAAAACCACAAGAATTGGCACAATGCATTTTACAAGGCACTTTGGGCTGATAGAGTAACTCCAAAAGATTCCATTGGTAATTCTCCTTTCTTCCTCATTTACGGAAGAGAATCCATTATCCCTCCATATGTATTTCTTCCTTCTCTGCAATTATTGCAGAAAGTTCAAGAAGAGGAATGTCCTCCTCTAGAAAATTGGATAAACGCTTTATTAAAATTAGAAGAAGTGAGGACACAAGAAAAACATAAACTTGATCAGAACCATCAAATTGTGAAGAGATGGTTTGATACAAGCTCATCCTCTGAAAGGAATTTTAATGTAGGGGATTTGGTCCTCAAATGGAAAAAAGTGCATGAGAATAAAGGAGAACATACCAAGTTCCAAAACCTGTGGTTGGGGCCTTTTGTCATTTCTGAAAAATGGAGTCCTAGTTCTTTTCGTCTACATAACTTGGAGGGACAGGCAGACACTTTCCCAGTGAATGGTCAGTCTCTCAAGAAATACTTCACTTCATGAAATCATATCCACCCCTTTGTAAATATTTTAGTTTACATTTATGTTTTGTTTTTGGGTCTTTTCATTTTATGTGATTTTTGTGTGTTTTCTAGATGATTATTTCTGGATCACCATTCATTGTTGAAGGGAATTAGATATTTCATTATAAGAAGTTGACAATAGTTCAAAGCATCTGAACATTAAGTTCTAAACTCAGGTCAGTTACGGTAAGTTTTTGTCCAGTCATTGTTCCCGGTTTTCATCGAAATCTTAGGGTAACATGAGTATCTTTAAAAACTTTTGACGTCATCCTTGTTTTAATGAGAACAACTCATAGTTCTTTCCCATCCTGAAGATGATTTCTTAACTAAAATCTAAATGTCCAAATTACGATGAAAGTCATCAGAACAAAAAAATAATTCTGAAAATATCAATCCTTTCATTGCCTAGCTATGAAATCTTCAGTATCACCCTGCTCTCTTAATATCATGAAGTTTCTGAAAATTTTACAAAGAATTTTAGAGAGTTGGAAGCAATTTAATGTGTGGGAATTGTGTGTAAACCCATGAGGATATTGAACAGGTCTATTGGTAGTGGGTAAATGCACACATGATACCAAGACAACTTCGTCGGGGTACTGAGCAGGCCTGCTGGTAGTGAAACAATGTCAGGTAAATATTTTAGTTTACATTTATGTTTTGTTTTTGGGTCTTTTCATTTTATGTGATTTTGGGTCTTTTCATTTTATGATGATAGTCGGTTAAATGACATCCTTGCCGAGGCTATGGACACCTTTTGAAAGCAGTGTCCCTATCAACGGTATTGGATAATCTATATAAACATCTCCACCCTTGTGATCGAAACGAGATGCCAGATTACAATTTTTTGGACAGAACTTTATCCAATATTATGACTGTTTTATTTTTTTTCCAAGTTATTGTTGAAATGCTTGATCTGTCTTTTAATTTTTTCCAAGTCATCTATTCCCTAATATAAATTTATGATGATGCATAGATAACTACTTTTCCCAGCGTGTTGCCATTGTTGGTAGCCAAATATTCATGTAAATTTTATCATGGTAAAATGTTGTCGCTAAGGGATACAATCTTTTGTAGTTGCCTCCTTCTCCTTACAAACACTTCTATTGATTTTTGTTTTTGAAAATATTCATTGAACTAGCTGTGTGTAAAAGTTCATTATTTTTAATCTATCGTTTCTTTTGTTCAATTTCATGACTGAAAGCATGAAATCAAAAAAAAAATTGGTTTGAGTGGTCATCATATAGTTTGTGGTTTATTCTTTGCAAATGGGATAACACCTAGAAGGCATCTCATATTTTTCCATAAACCTTAAATATTGTAAACCTATCATTTTTATTGGTTGATCCATTACCTTAGCACATGATTCATGCACTTTGAGGTTATGACTCAGTCATTTTATCCTTGATTATATTTTGGTTTTCACATTGACATATCTATGATCGCGCAACAAGCAACTTTGGTTTAATATGAAATTTGAATGATACCCCTAGCAGTCGTATCATGGTATCGTCGTCCTGGTACATGACTGACACACTTACCTTCAAACATCACCCCTTTGTCCTTCATAGCTCAGGATTGCATTCATTGTTTCAAGTGGTAAGTTTTGGTGCTTTGGGTTTGACATTCATTTCACAGAGTGGTTTTCTATTCTATGTGTCCTCTGGTTACTACCCACTCAATGCTCCAAATGGTTGTTATGGTGGCTTACCGAATCATTAGGTATCGGGTTTCTCTTGATTTTGCAGACCCCATCCTACATTTCATGTGTTGGAGAACACAACCCACATCTCACTACCCTTGTTGTTTGTTTGTGACCATATCAATGGCGCCCATGGTTAGCATCGAACCTAATGGTTCACAGGCACTCCTCTCTCATGACGATGTCATGGATGACCATGTTATCAGATAGTTGTCTTAGGTTGATGCATAGTTGGTATGAATTTTTGTTTGTCATTGATGTCAACTATTGGAGAGTGATATTGTAGATTGATGTCAACCCTTAGAGAAAGTACAATGGCGAATTCCAATAGCACAAAGGTTTGGGTAATGGACCCATGTTTGTTTGATTTAAATATGACTCAATATTTTCTTGTCATCGTTGATAATAATTACAAATGGATGAACTCCAAAGTGGTCCCCTTATGGTGAAAGCCCTCACGGGAAGACGCTTTGCGGATTGAGTTATCCTAGAAGTATGGTTAGAGAACCCATGCTTATTTTTGGAATAATGAGATGAATATCAATGAAATTTTCAATGAAACTATCCTATATGGATAGTGATTTTCATTCCATTTCCGGTGGTATTTGGAACGCCACATAACTCCTCATGGTTAGAGAGTTATGGCCATGAGAAGTTGGAGAACCCAGGTTTGGGTAATGGACCCAAGTTTTTTTGATAGATAATGGTATGAGTTTTTATATATATTCAGGTAATAATATTCTATATGGATAGTACATGTCATTCCATTTATGGTGGTATGTGCAATGTCACATAGCTCACAATTTGAGAGTTATGGCCTTACGAAGTTGGAGGACCCTCATATGTCATCTAGAAGCCCCAAAAGGTCAAAGTAGTCAAAGTGGTTTAAGAGACTTTAAAAGGTAAATAATAAAGTGAAGTGATGAGTGTATTATAATTCAAAGTGAATAAAAAATAATTTATTTCAATAATAAATTTAATGGAGAAATTAGAAGTGGGTTAACACTAAAATAAGGAAAGTGGACAAAGTGATCTAGAAGATCTTTTTAAGGAAGCTACTTGGAGAGTATAAATAAGAGGCAAGGATCTCTCATTTTACATCACACTTGAGCATATTGAATATATATAGGTGTCTGAGGTAAAAAAATGATATCTATCCTAATTTCTGAGGGAAGGTGAAGAAAATAACACTGGAATTCAAGGAAGGATAAATTATTTTGATGATGCTTTCTAAGGTATGTTTTTTACAGGTCATCTCACAATTTTATCAATAAATTTTTTTATAGAACAATTCAGACCGTGAAATTGCTATACCATTGAGGAAACATATCCAAGTATATGTGGTAACAAATCCATCTTGTGGGTCGTTGTATTTTTGGAGTTATAGTCCATGGAAAATAGGGTTTGTGGCTAGTCCTGAAACTAGTCAAAAACAGGTGTTTCGGGTAAAAACGTCATAACTTCTTCATATCAGATACAAATTTAGTAAGAACAAATGTTTTGGTTAGATTACAATATTTAGTATTTTGTTTAACAATTTCAAATAGATTTAATCAATATTCCATGTGGGGCACGATCTACAAGGCCGCTCTCTAGAATATGCCAGAATTCAACAAGGTATGCCATTTTTGCTATAACTCATTTTTTGAGAGGTTCCAAGTAGTGAAACGTGGAGGAATTTCATAAAACACACTGATGAAAATTTGGTATCAGTTTTAGATCTTTATTCATTACAGGTACAAAGTTATGATCATTTCAATTTAGGGTTGTTGACTAATCCAAAACTAGTCATGTGAGACTAAAGAAAAGCTTGATGAAAATGCTAGTCTCTTGTTGTCAAAGTTAAGGAAGGTTTGCAGGTATGTGATCATATACAACAGGTCTATTATTGAGTTAGAAATCAAATTTGGATGATGAAATTGACGAGGGCATTTGGTTGAGGTACATGTTCGGTACATAGTTGAGAAAAGTAGTTGATGAGTTGGCACATACATGAGGTGTATAGTTGATGATGTTGGTACATATTGATGAGTCATAGTTGATGAATACTTGACACATGATTGGTACATAATTGGTACATGGATAGAGGCACTTGTTAGTAGTATTGTTGACACATGGTTTATGGATGATGTAGCATACTTGTATTATTACAAGCACATATTGATCTTGGTGATGATTATGAGTTGTTGTGTTATACTTGGTTGATGCACATCTTCGAGAATTCTCTTGGTGATTGATCTTGGTGAGTATATCTTAATTGGTTGATAAAATTGATGAGACAGGTTGTTGTGATAGGTTGTTTAGACAAGTTGTTGTGATAGGTCATTTGTACAGGTTTGGTGCATGGTTGATGCACTTGTTCATGATACAGGTTGAGGTACAGGTTGGTGCATGGTTGATGCACTTTTTTATGGTACAAGTTGATTATAGGTTGGTTGGTACAATTTGGTGCATGGTTGATGCATTTGTTTATGGTACATGTTGATTACATGTTGAGGTATAGGTTGGTGCATGGTTGATGCACTTGTTTATGGTACAAGTTGATTATAGGTTGAGGTACAGGTTGATGCATGGTTGATGCATGGTTAAGGTTATTGGTATAGGTTGTTTGGTATAGGTTGATTGGTACAGGTTTACAGCAGTATATCTCACAGTGATAATGTGACAGTGGTTCCATCATTCTACTTATATGTCAGGGCGGTTGGATGAGGCAAGGACAAGTGGTTGTATCTAGAGAACATAGGGGGTTGTAGCTTCCTTCTGGTTGTAGCCAGAGAATTGGGGAGTTGGATCTTCCCTCGGGTTGTAGCCTGAGAAACTAGGGGGTTGGAGCCTCCTTCTAGCTTCAGCTGGAAAACAAAGGAAGTTGGTGCTTCCAATGAATTAAATTCTTCAAGACATATAAGAAAAATCATTATGTGGTTTTCTCCCTCTTTGGGTTTCCACGTAAAAACATTAGTGTACTATGTATGTGTATGATTGTTCATTTGTTCATTGCTTATTTACTCTGCAGTTATTTGATGATAATTCTACATTGATATAACACTTGGATTATATGGTTAAAAAGGATTATATTTCTCTATTACTGATTCACCCCCCCTCTCAGTAATCCAACAATTGGTATAAGAGCAAGGTTCCTTTAGGAAACAGTTTAACCACTGGAAGGAGATCATGGATTATTCTGAGAATGGAGTAACAATGTTTAATGGTCATAATGGTTTTAAGTATGAGATGTGGAGTAGAAGGAAAGAAGTATTTTTATAGGCACATTCACATTATATTTGGTTATCGGTTGTTACAGGATATGATAGTTCAAAAAGGGAAAAGACTGCAGCCAAGAAGGAATTGAAGAAGAATAAAAAAATAGAAATGGATTTCATCTGGGAAGGATTACCTAAACCGGTAAGAGAAAAGGTTGGTAAATGGTCATCAACCAAAGAACTTTGGGATAAGTTACATGACATATATTCTTCACCCATAGTAGATTTAGAAAATTCCAAAGAAGATGCAGATATAGAACATGAATAAAGATGCTCATCATGTCAGACAGATTCAGAAGAGGAAGAGTATGATGAAGCAAAAGTTGATTACATATAAAAATTGATCCATGCATCTAAATATCTAAGGAAAGAAAGAGAAGGAAACAAGTCATCCAAGAAAGAATTGATGAAGCAAAAGCAAAGTGTTCAAGGTTCCAAAAAAGATCAGTAGGTCATCAAGAATTTAAGAGCTCAACTAGAAGAGGCTAGAAGAATTGAAGAAACTCTAGAATATCAAAAGAAATGTTTAGAATCCAACATAGTAGCACAAAAGGAAGAAGCATAAAAGAGAGAAAAGATATTGATGGATCATCTCAAGGAAAGAACCAATGACTTAAGCCAACTTGAGGAAGAATTTGGTCAAGAAGAAAGAAGACTGGAAGAAGAAATAATTACATTGAAAATCCAACTTGAAGAAGAAAAGAGAAAAGAAGAGGTCATGAAGTCTCAAATAATAAAGAAAGAAGAAGAGGTTAAGAATATTGAAGAATAAGTTGTCACATTAAGAGTCAAAATCATCAAGCTCAAAAAGAACGTTGAAGAGACAAAAACATCCACATAAGTTGTAGAGAATGAAGAGAATCACTCTATGTTGCTAGAAAAGAAGAATGAAGAAAATAGAAAGAGTTATGCAGAAGTACTCAAAGGAAAGAATCATGGTCAAACAGAATCTAAGAAATCTATTGAAGATACATATTCAAGAATACCATCCATGTTCAAGCCACAAAGAAAGTTCAATCATGATCATGATTAGTCAAAGTAAAAATTCAGAAGGACTATACCACAAATAAGATCATTCACTCCCAGGTATGAAAATTTATTTTATGGTAATTGTTTTTATTGTACTAACTTTGGGCACAAGGTTGCAGATTGCAGGGATTATAAAAGAAATGTTCAAGAATACCGTGCATATGTGGTCACACATAACATCAAGTGTTACAAATGTCATAACTATGGACACATAACCAGTGATTGTAGAAGCATGATCAATAATTCCATGAAAGAGAATATTGATATCAGATATAAGAAAGTATGGATAATAAAATAGGAAGAACAAGTGAACAAAGACCAGGTACCAGAGATCACAATATTGGCAATAAAACGAGATGAAGAAAATTCTACAAAGGAAATGAAAGATGTAAGATACATAAAGGTTTGGAAAATAATTGAAAGAAAGGAAGGACAGGTAAATAAGGAATAGGTTCAATAGATTTTACTTTTAGGCATTATAGTGAAAGATGAATCCAAGGATAGAAATAAAGAAGTCAGAGCTCAGAGAGATAATGAATCTACCAATGAATATGATGATGAATACACATCAGAGTAGGAATTGTTCCGAGCCATCCAGATTAGAGACTCCCAAGTAATATGAATATTAGATAGGGGGATTCTATGTGATAAATATGACAGACCAAAGAACCATCCTTCGAGTAGCTTGCAGAGTTTGAGAAGACTTATTCAGAGCAATCAGTTAGCAGAAGTATAGTTTGATAGATTAATTGAGACTTCATGATAGTATAGTGATAAATGGGTCAACATTATGGACAATTGCACAAGTAGAGTCTTGGACAGTATGGACAGATATGGATTCATAAGAACACTTAGCAGGTTTGGATAGATATATTATAGTGGATGAAAGAATGGATTCATAGATTGGTTCAGAGAGCGGTTCAAAGAAAAATGAACATTATCATAATGGATGATAATTACACAGGAAATGGCTCAAACAATGCTAATGGATTCCAAATTGACAGATATTTTTTGGACACATGCAATGCATACATCAATTCACATTCAAAAAAGAGTAATTCTAAAAAACAACAATGACAAAACTCCCTACAAACTATGGAAAGGAACCGCAGACAACAACCTTTATATCAATAAATTTGCAAAGGATATGCAGAATGAATTTGAAATGTCATTACTTGGAGGACTATCCTTCTTTTTGGGTATTCAAATATGTCAAAGAAACCAAGGAATTTTTATTTCTCAAACTAACCATATCAAAGAAATGCTAAAGAGGTTCGGAATGGAAGATTGCAAACCAGTTAGAACTCCTATGAAAACCAGTTGCAAGTTGAGCAAAGATGATTATTCAAATTCTACATACCATATGCAATACAGGTCAATGAATGGTAGCTTACTATATGTGACAACATTCAGACTAGATGTAATGGAGGCAGTTGGATAGGTGGCACGATTTCAAGAAGCACCAAAGGAATAACATGTATTAGCAGTGAAGAGGATTTTAAGATATCTCAAAGGAACATAAGAGATTGGATTATGGTATCCAGAAGGAAAGGATCTATCACTTATTGCCTACATAGATATAGATTGGGCAGGTTGTATTGATGACTAACGAAGCACCAATGGAGCAACGTTCTACTTGGGTGAGTGTTTAGTATCATGGCTAAGCAAGAAACAATCATCAATATCTTTATCTACAACCGAGGTAGAGTATACTGCAGCAACATCATGTTGTACACAGGTTCTTTGGATGAAAAAAACTCTGGCAGATATACAGGTTGAGTACGATGAGCCCATTCCAATCTATTGCGATAATATAAGTGCCATCAGTATCTCAAAGAACCTCATAATTCACTCCAAGATGAAGCACATTGAAATCAAGTATCAATTTCTATGGGAGCAGGTTGCAGAAAAGAACACCAGAGTTGAGTATGTGGGCAAAAAATAACAAGTGGTAGACATCTTTACAAAACAACTTCCACGAGAACCCTTTGAATATCTTCACCAGAGACTAGGAGTAATTTCTACTCCAAAATGAATACTTTTGAATGCTTATCTTATATGTCTTAGATGTACACGAGGAAGCACCATAAATAGGACAAAGGGGGAGAGATTTATCGTATGCAAAAGGTAAATGCTTGGAGAGAGAGCATAGAGGCATGTTTCCAAGGGAAGAGATTTTCACAAGGGAAGAATGAGCGATATGACTTCAGAGTGATACCCTTTATCAAAGGGGGAGATATTATTCATATGAAGGAAAAGAGAGTAATTAGAGGATTATAAACACAAAGAAAAATCAAAGGCACGAAGAAAGTGGGAGAATCCCCAAGGAAAGTTTAGTTAGGGGGAACAGTCCCAAAGGGAGATACCCTTTGACATTGATGTCAAAGGGGGAGATATAGAAACATTTATAAAGAGTATAAGCATGAATGTTATCATGACTAAGTGCTGCCATCAATGCAAAAGGGGGAGATTGTCAGACAATTGGATTAGTTTGATGGATAGTTGGTATGGATTATTGGTTGTAATTGATTTCAACTATTGGAGAGTGATATTGTAGATTGATGTCAACCTTTAGTGATTGATGTCAACCCTTGGAGAAAGTACGATAGTGAATTCTAGTAGCACAAAGGTTTGGGTAATGGACCCACGTTTGTTTGATGTAAAGATGACTCATTATTGTCTTGTTAGGGTTGATAATGAATACAAATGGCTGAATTCCTAAGTGGTCCCCTTATGGTGAAATCCCTCACGGGAAGACGCTTTGCGGATTGAGTTATCCTAGAAGTATGGTTAGAGAAACCATGCTTATTTGTGGAATAATGAGATGAAGGTCAGTGATTTTTTTAGTGAAAATATCCTATATGGATAGTTCTTTTCATTCCATTTCCAGTGGTATGTGCAACATCACATAACTCCTCACGGTTAGAGAGTTATGGCCATCAGAAGTTGGAGAACCCAGGTTTGGGTAATCGACCCAAGTTTGTTTGATGGATAACAGTATGATTTTTTATATATTTTCAGGTAATACTATTCTATATGTATATTACATGTCATTCCATTTCTGGTGGTATGTGGAACGTCACAAAACTCCTCACAGTTTGAGAGTTATGGCCTTACAAAGTTGGAGGACCCTCATATGTCATCTAGAAGCCCCAAAAGGTCAAAGTAGTCAAAGTGGTTTAAGAGTTTTTAAAAGGTAA
>JZKD02S1995991.1:222478-233465 GCA_000966675.3 Picea glauca
GAGAAATTAGAAGTGGGTTAACCCTAAAATAAGGAAAGTGGGCAAAGTGACCTAGAAGATGTTTTTAAGGAAGCTACTTGGAGAGTATAAATAAGAGGCAAGGCTCTGTCATTTACATCACACCTGAGAATATTGAATATATATAGGTGTCTGAGGTAAAAAAAGGATATCTAGCTGAATGTTTGAGGGAAGGTGAAGAAAAGAAGGCCGGAATTCAAGGAAGGATAAATTATTTTGATGATTCTTTCTAAGGTATGTTATTTACAGGTCATCTCACCATTTTCTCAATAACTTTATTTATAGAACTAATCAGAAAGTGAAATTACTATTCCAATGAGGAAACATATCCAAGTATCTGTGGTAACAAATTCATCTTGTGGGTCATTGTATTTCTGGAGTTACACTAAGTGGAAAATAGAATTTGTGGCTAGTCCTGAAACTAGTCAAAAACAGGTGTTTCGGGTAAAAACGTCCTAACTTCTTCATAATAGATCCAAATTATGTAAGACCAAATGTGTTGGTTATACTACTATCTTTAGTATTATTTGTAACAGTTTCATATCAATTCAACAAATATTCCATGTGGGCCATGCTCTACAAGGTCACTCTCTAGAATAAGCCAAAATTCAGCAAGGTATGTCATTTTTGCTATAACTCATTTTATGAGAGGTTCCAAGTAGTGAAACCTGGAGGAATTTCATAAAACCCATTGAAGAATTTTTTTATCAGTTTCATATATTTATTAATTACAGGTACAAATTTATGATCATCTCAAGTTAGGGTTGTTGACTAATCCAAAACTAGTCATGTGAGACTAAAGAAAAGTTTGATGAAAATTATAGTCTCTTGTTGTCAAAGTTAAGGAAGGTTTGCAGGTATGTGATCATATACACTGGGTCTATTATAAAGTTAAAAATCAAATTTGGATGATGAAATTGATGAGGGAATTTGGTTGAGGTACATGTTGGGTACATAGTTGAGACAAGTAGTTGATGAGTTGGCACATACATGAGGTGTATAGTTGATGATGTTGGTACATATTGATGAGTAATAGTTGATGAGTACTTGACACATGATTGGTACATACTTGGTACATGGTTGGAGGCACTTTTTAGTAGTATTTTTGACACATGGTTTATGGATGATGTAGCATACTTGTATTATTAGAAGCACATATTGATCTTGGTGATTATTATGAGTTGTTGTGTTATACTTGGTTGATGCACATCTTTGAGAGTTCTCTTGGTGATTGATCTTGGTGAGTATATCTTACTTGGTTCATAAAATTGATGAGACAGGTTTTTGTGATAGGTTGTTTGGACAAGTTGTTGTGACAAGTCATTTTTACTTTTGTGCATGGTTGATGCACTTGTTCATGATTGACACAGCTGCACCCGCAGGTACGTCTGCTCACAAAGGATATTCTCTTCTTCTCGGCCTGAAGAACTCTTGAATAGCTCTTCTATTTGCCTGTCGGGAAATCTGCACCCACAGATCTCTTCAGCGATCCCCCTCTCTTTACTTATTGGGGAATCAGAACTCGTGGCTTCGCGAGTCTAATGGTCGAGCGCTGCACTCTCGAGTCCCCTAGACCCGATGCCTCAGTGAACGTTGACTCCCTCCTATCGGAACTTTCCTTATCGCGATTTCACTACTCGCAATATCGAACACCTTGGTTCCCCAAATCTCGATACCTGACACGCTGAAACTCCGACGCACATGTGTGAGTTGACTTTTCCACTTCCCGTCGCTTCTATCGAGATATCGAACTTCACGGGATTGCGAATCCTGATGTTTATTGTTTTGGGACTTTGCCTTTCCCGAAATCCGATACAGTGTGTCACCTGTCCTCCACTAACTTCCTGTGACCCCACATCGTTACGTCACCATCGAGATATCGCAGATCACGATTCCAAACGGTAAGATTTCTTTGTCCTGAAAACTCCTGATATTCCGAACCCCAGCTTCTTTGGATCTTTTGACACGTGTCTCAAACAATGAACAATCCTGGGTTCATCGGGATATCGCATCTCGCAATATCGCGATTCTTGTTGCACAATTTTGGAGCTTCGACTCACGAAACCCTGATCCACGATATGCGTGTGGATCCAACGAACCCCGTGGTCCTAATCAACGGCTTTGCCTCTCCTGATCTTGGAACCCTTTGGGAATATGCCGTCGTATCTTCCCTGCACCTTTCCAAGATCCAACGGATTACAGTGATTTACGGATTCTCCTCAGGGAATCCTGACCGTCCATTCCTTCCGGATGAATTCTATGAATTGAATCAAGTACTTCCTCTACGAAGACTTGGTCACCTACGCGCAAACTTACAGTGCCTGCCTAAAAAATTACAGCGCTTGCCTGAACACTCCAACCACAACTTCTCTGTGCAATTCTTTGACGAATTCGAAAACTCTAGTCTTCCTGAGCTTGTTGTAGCTTTGAGCCCTTTAAAAAAAAATCCTTTCTCACACTCCTTGCGGTGACCCTTCAACTCCATCTAAGTGTTGAAACTCTTCGATTCTGTGCACACTTGCGGCAACAATCCTTCAGAGACTCACTCAGGTTCACAACCCTGAGACTTTCACCTGGCCTGCGCACTCCTTGCATGACTCATGTGCCCAACTGCACCTTGGGATAAATGAGACAAAAGTTATCTCTAATTGAATCCCTCTGTCAACGCACTCCTTGTGGACAATTCGACTGCACTCCTTGCAATAATCTTCTGGCTCAAAGAGAGAAACAATTGAAACTCATTCCCTCACTCTTTCAGACTTCAATTCAACCATGAAATCACATACACAGCATATAAAAGCAAATGTATGACAGGAAGCAAACATTCATGAGCATATCAACATCAAATACACAGAGAATCAGACACAAAACCATGAATTTGAACCAATCTTCTTCTATTAATTCAAATATCAATACATGGGTGTTCTCTACACAACTCTCTGCTTACTCTCATTCTTCTTCTGTCCTATGCTCAGGATTACGCTTATGCTAATGTTACAAGGATACAATGAGGGTGTCTATATGCATTTCCCTCCTCTCTAAAACTGTCTAATCTATGAATTAAAATCCTATCTACCAGCATTAACTAAATTAAATGTCGTCTATCTACTAAAGGAAGAGAGCCATCCACTTAAGGTCCATTACAATACACAAGTGTGCTTTATCCTAAATGACTCATTTCAGATCGCGCAACAACTTCCAAGGCAATTTCAAAATTTGTGCTGTCTTGTCCAACTATCTTTCGCTTCCACGCTGGCTCGCTTGATGAGTTGGCGATGCTCCTCAGCTTGAAAACTTTCATGGGCTCCTATCCATGAGCTCCTGCATGGTCTGTCCATGCTTCTGAATCTATACTTTTCTCTCCCAACTGGCATCTTCAATTGGATGGTTCTTCCACTTGACCAGATACTCATAGTATTCTTTCTGCCTGGTCTTCTTACCCACTCTCTTGTCCAGTATACATTCCATCTGTGGCTTCTCTGCAACTAGCATCTGTTTCATCCACTGGATCACTGGCTGTTCAGTTCCAATCTCTTCTTCTCCATCCCTATATGGGTATAAGTCTATGACATTGAATATCGGAGATATTCCGATCCCATTCGGTAACTCGAACTCATAAGAATTTTCTCCGAATTTTTTCAAGACCTTACATGGCCCGATTTTCTTCATTTTCAATTTATTGTATGTTCCCCTCGGGAACCTTTCCTTCATTAAATGTGATAGAACCAGATCACAAACCTCAAATTGAAGTTGTCTCTTCCATTGGTCGGCTCTACGCTTATATTCACGATTTGAATCTAGCAGTCACTGCTTCACCTGGTCGTGAAGTTCCTTCATTGCTTCAGTGAATTCTTCGGCACTTGCGCTCCTAGTCGCAATCTGTTCTAAATCTCTCAGTTCAGAAACTCCTCTCGGTTGCACACCATACACAATATGAAATGGACTTCGGCCTGTGCTCCTATTCACTAAATCGTTATATGCAAACTCTGCCTGTGGTAATATGTTGTCCCATTGGCTGTGGTTTTCCACCACCAGGCTCCTCAACAAGTCTCCTAGGCTTTTGTTCACCACTTCTGTTTGTCCATCCATCTGAGGATGATAAGCAGAAATAAACATCAAGTTAGTCCCCAAATTCTTCCACAAAGTCCTCCAGAAATGTCCCATGAACTTTGTATCCATGTTCGAAACTATACTTTTCAACAATCTATGAAGTCGAATGACTTCCTTGAAAAACAAATTTGCGATATGAGTCGCATCGCTGGTTTTCTGGCATGGGATAAAATGTGCCATCTTGGAAAACCTATCCACTACTACAAAAACTGAATCAAATCCTCTTTGCGTCCTTGGAAATCCCAATACAAAATCCATACTGACTTCATCCCACGACCTTTCTGGTATGGGAAACGGTTGATAAAATCCTGCATTCTTCTTTCTTCCCTTTGAATGCTGGCAAATCCTGCATCTGTCTACAAACCTCTTGGCCTCTTCTTGCATTCCTGGCCAAAAGTATGACTCACTCAGCTTTTCGAATGTCTTATGATGACCAAAATGTCTGGCCAATCCTCCGCTGTGTTTCTCCTTCAACAGATTCTCCCTCATGGAGCAATTTGGGATACACAATTGATTGCCTTTGAACAACAATCCTTCTTGGATCACGTACTTTATCCATTGGATTCGGTCTCTGAGAACTAGATTCTCAGCTACTTCATACACTTCCTTAAAGTCTGGATCATCTACATACATGTCCTTAAGATTCTCAAAGCCCAATGTCCTGAATTTGAACTCCTGCATCAGTAAATATTTCCTGCTCAAAGGATCAACCACTTTGTTAGCAGTACCCGAAATGTGTTTAATCACAAATGTGAAATTTTGCATATACTCTACCCATTTTACATGTCTCTGATTCAACTTCTCCTGTTGAGTCACAAACTGTAATGCATGGTTATCACTATATAAAACAAATTCTTTCGGGATCAAGTAATGCCTCCATTTCTTCAATGCCTGTATGATAGCATAAAATTCCTTATCATACGTGGAGTATTTCAATTTTACCTCATTCAGCTTCTCGCTAAAACATGCAATTGGTCTGTCCTCTTGACTCAAGACTACTCCTATTGCAAACCCGATTGCATCACATTTCACTTGAAACGTCTTAAGGAAATCCGACAACACCAAAACTGGTTGTTCCGTGATCTTCCGCTTCAACAGATTGAAGCTCTTCTCAGCCTCTGTTGTCCAGTGAAAAGATTTATGCCACTTCTTCACCGTATCCATCATCTCTGCGCTAATTCCACTGAAATTCCTGATGAATTTCCGGTAGAAACTAGCCAAACCATGAAAACGCCTCACCTCGAATACATTCCTCGGTGATGGCCAATTCTTGATAACGTCTACCTTATCCGGATCCATCCTCAACTCATTCGCTGAAATAACAAAACCTATATAAATGAGCTCTATCTTCATAAACGAGGATTTCTTCATGTTGATCAACAACTTCTCCTACTGTAGCTTCTTCATCACAATAGCTAAATGCTTTAGATGTTCAGCCTTCGTCTTGCTGAAAATCAGTATATCATCCAGATAAACGATGATAAATTTTCTGATGAAATCCTTCAGGACTTCATTCATCAACCTCATAAAGGTACTCGGTGCATTCATCAAGCCAAACAACATGAAAATCCATTCATACAAACCTTCGTTTGTCTTGAACGTTTTTTTCCATTCGTCACCTTCCCTCATGTGAATCTGGTGATATCCGCTTTTCAAATCAATCTTTGAAAAATATTTGGCTCTGCTCAAGCAGTCCATTAAATCATCCATCTTCGGCAATGGAAACCTGTACCAGATGGTTATTTTATTGATCACCCTTGAGTCGGTACAAATTCTCCAACCTCCATCTTTCTTCGGACTGAGTACTGTTGGAACGACACATGGACTCAAGCTTTCCCTGACTAGCCCTTTGTCCAACAACTCCTGGACCTGTCTCTTGACCTCTTCATTTTCCTACGGCATCAACCTGTATGCAGCTTTGTTTGGAAAACTAGCCCTTGGTATGAGGTCTATATGATGACTCACGCTCCTCATTGGTGGCAATGAACAAGGTAATTCGTCCACCATGATGTCGACGAACTCTTCCAATAGTTCCTGAATCTCCTCTGGTAGATCATCCACTCTTGTGCTAGTCAGAACAATCCTCGTCTTTCTGACCACAAAGAATTGTGGATCTTCTTTCTTCTTCACCTCTATAAGAAGCTCCTTCCCACTCATGAGAAGTACTGTGTTTCTTACTTCCGGCTTTACCTCCTTATCTTTTATTGGAAGCAACATGTGTGTTCTCCCATTCTTCTCTAAAGTATATGTGTTCATTCTCCCGTCATGAACCACATTTTTGTCATATTTCCATGGTCTACCCATCAATAAATAACAAACATCCATAGGAATGACATCACAGAGTACTTTATCATTATACCCTCCTATCTTGAATTCAACTAAACATTGTTTAGTGACACTTACCTGGTGTCCTTTCTGTAGCCACAAAACCTTGTATGGACTCGGGTGATCAGTTGTCTCCAGCTCCAGCTTCTCTACCATCTCTGTAGATACGAGATTATCTGTGCTACCTCTGTCCATGATAACCTTGCATACCCTATCCTTGGTCTTGCAACCTGTTCTAAAAAGTATGGTCCATTGAGCTGAGTCCTCCACCTCCTTCTCTAGTGTTAAGAGAACTTTACGCATCATCAATGACCTTCCTCCCTCAACATCTTCATCTTCCACGTCTCGCCTCTATGCCTCAGTGATGTGAGCTTCTCCTCCATCCTTCTTTTTCTCTGGACACTCGAATGACTTGTGCCCATTCTTTCCACATGTGAATCATGTGATTACTCCACCTCTTCCTCTTCCTCTACCTTTGGTACGAGGAAACATATTGTTATCAACATACCCTCCTCTTTTCTCAGTATGTTGTTCTCTTTGCTCAGCATGTTTCCCTTGTTGTTCAACGTATGACCCTCTCTGTGAGGTTCCACCTCTCTCAATCTTACCCTGAGGTTTCTTCCATTCCTCTTTGGGCTTCTGGTATTTATCTTGGGCAACTGCCTTGCCTCTTGGCTGACTTCTACCTCACCCTCGCTGACCTTTCTTTCAGCTCAGCTTCTCCTCAGCTTTCAGAGCCATCTGATAAGCATCCTCCATAGTTCAGATCGTTACCATGCCCATCTCATCCTGAATGTTATATCTCAGACCATTCAGATATCTAGCAACCTTCTCATCATCGCTTTCCCGATGACCTGCTCTGATGTTCAGTCGATAGAATTCCTCCGTGCATTCTTTCACTATCATTAGCTTCTCTCTCAGGTTTTGCATCCTCCTGAACAAAGTGATTTGATAATCCCTTGGGATGAACTTTGCCTTCATCTTTGAAATCATTTGATCCCAACTTTTAATTTTATGCTTACCTTTGCACCGTCTATTTTCTTGTAGCTCGTCCCACCACAATGCTGCATGTCCTTTCAAGCGCGTGACAGCATGCCTGACTTTCTTATCTTCTTCAACATCTTCATAGTCGAAGTAGGTTTCAAGAGCTCTGATCCAATATAGAAGCTCTTCTGCATCCAGATTTCCCTCATAAACTGGAATGTCCATCTTCAGCTTTGCACCCATCCGCGCAATATCTTTGATTAGACGCTCATTCACTGCATCTTCAGCTGCGACTTCTTCTTCGCGTTCAGCCTCTATCTCGTTGTTGGAATCACTCAGATCCCCTGCACTGGCTGTGCATCTTTGCGCTGTCTCCATGTCTTCAAGTATAGCTCGGAGATCACATATTTGTCTCTCTATGGCCGGATCTGCCATCTGTTTGCCTCTCCACCTCGACATTTCCCTATCCTCTATATCAGGTGATTGCCTTTCTCTCCTTGGTGGCATGGTGAAATTTCCTCTTCTCTGCTACAGAAAGAAAAGAGTCTTTCTGTGCTCTGATACCACTCTGGCGCAGTCGCACCTACAGGTACATTCGCTCACACAGGATCTTCTCTTCTTCTCGACCTGAAGAACTCTTGAATAGCTCTTCTATTTCCCTATCGGGAAATCTACACCCACAGATCTCTTCGAGCGATCCCCCTCTCTTTACTTATCGAGGAATCATAACTCACTGCACTCTCAAGTCCACGAGACCGGATGCCTTAGTCAATGTTGACTCCCTCCTGTCGGAACTTTCCTTATCACGATTTCACTACTCACAATATCGAACACCTTGGTTCCCCGACTCCCGATACCTGACACGCCGAAACTATGACGCACACGTGCGAGTTGACTTTTCCACTTCCCTTCGCTTCTATCGGGATATCAGACTTCATGGGATCATGAATCCTGATGTTTATTGTTTCGGGACTTTGCCTTTCCCGAAGTCTGATATAGTGTGTCACCTATCCTCCACTAACTTCCTGTGACCCCACACCGTTACATCACCGTCGGGATATTGTGGATCAAGATTCCAAACGGTAATATTTCTCTGTCCTGAAAACTCCTGATATTCCAAACCCCAGCTTCTTTCGATCTTCTGACACGCATATCAAACAATGAACGATCCTCGGTTCGTCGGGATATCGCGTCTCGCGATATCGCAATTCTTGTTGCACAATTTTGGAGCTTCGACTCACGAAACCCCGATCCACAAGATGCGTGTGGATCCAACGAACCCCGTGGTCCTGATCGATGGCTCTGCCTCTCTTGAGCTTGGAACCCTTTGGGAATACATCATTGTATCTTCCCTGCACCTTTCCAACATCCAACAGATTACGGTGATTCGCAGATTCTCCTCGGGGAATCCCGACCATCCGTTCCTTCCAGATGAATTCTATGAATTGAATCAAGTACTTCCTCTACGAAGACTTGGTCACCTGTGCGCAAAATTATAGTGCCTATCTGAACACTCCAACCATAACTTCTCTGTGCAATTCTTCAACGAATTCGAAAACTCTAGTCTTCCTGAGCTTGCTGTAACTTTGAGCCCTTTAAAAAAACCTCCCTGCTCGCACTCCTTGTGGCAACCCTTCAACTCCGTCTAAGTGTTGAAACTCTTCGATTATGTGCACACTTGCGGAAACAATCCTTCAAAGACTCACTCAGGTTCACAACCCTGAGACTTTCACCTAGCCTGCACACTCCTTGCACAGCTCATGTGCCCAACTGCACCTTGGGATAAATGAGACAAAATTTATCTCTAATTGAACCCCTCTGTCAATGCACTCCTTGCGGACAATTCGACTGCACTCCTTGTAGGAATCTTCTGGCTCAAAGAGAGAAACAATTGAAACTCATTCCCTCACTCTTTCAGACTTCAATTCAACCATGAAATCACATACACAACATATAAAAGAAAATGTATGACATGAAGCAAACATTCATGAGCATATCAACATCAGATACACAAAGAATCAAACACAAAACCATGAATTTGAACCAATCTTCTTCTATTAATTCAAATATCAGTACATGGGTGTTCTCTACACAACTCTCTGCTTACTCCCGTTCTTCTTATCTCCTATGCTCAGGCTTATGCTTATGCTAATGTTACAAGGATACAACGAGGGCATCTATATCCGTTTGCCTCCTGCTCTCTAAAACTGTCTAATCTATGAATTAAAATCTTATCTACCAGCATTAACTAAATTAAATGCCATCTATCTACTAAAGGATGATAGTTATCCGCTCAAGGTACATTACACTACACAAGTGTGCTTCCTCTTAAATGACTCATTTAAGATCGCGCAACAACTTCCAAGGCAATTTCAAAATTTGTGCTGGCTTGTCCAGCTATCTTTCGCTTCCGTGTTGGCTCGCTTGATGAGTTGGCGATGCTCCTGCATCAATGATACAGGTTGAGGTATAAGTTGGTGCATGGTTGATGCACTTTTTTATGGTAAAGGTTGATTACAGGTTGGTTGGTATAGGTTGGTGCATTGTTGATGCACTTGTTTATGGTACAAACTGATTACAGGTTGAGGTATAGGTTGGTGCATGGTTGATGCACTTGTTTATGGCACATGTTGATTATAGGTTGAGGTACAGGTTGATGCATGGTTGATGCATGGTTCAGGTTATTGGTAGAGGTTGTTTGGTAGAGGTTGATTGGTACAGGTTTACACCAATATATCTCACAGTGATAGTGTGACAGTGGTTCCATAATTCTACTTATACGTCAAGGTGGTTGGACGGGGAAAGGACATGTGGTTGTAGTCACCTTTCAATTGTAGCCATAGAACATAGGGGGTTGTAGCCTCATTCTGGTTGTAGCCAGAGAATTGGGGCATTGGAGCTTCCCTTAGGTTGTAGCCTGAGAAACGAGGGGGTTGGAGCCTCCTTCCATTTGGATATGAAAAACAAAGGAATTTGTTGCTTCCAATGAATGTAATTCTTCAATACATATAAGAAAAAACATTATGTGGTTTTCTCCCTCTTTGGGTTTCCACGTAGAAAAACTAGTGTAATGTTTATGTGTATGATTGTTCATTTGTTCATTTCTTATTTACTCTACAATTATTGGATGATAATGTTGCATTGATATAACACTTGGATTATATGGTTAAAAAGGATTATATTTCTGTTGATTAAGGTTGGTTGTCATTGATGTCAACCCTTGAAGAAAGACCTGTAGCACAAAGTTTTGGGTAATGGACCCAATAATGTTTGATGTAAATATGACTCATTATTGTTTTTTCATGGTTGATAAGAAGTAAATATAGATGAACTCCAAAGTGGTCCCCTTATGGTGAAATCCCTCATGGGAAGACGCTTTGTGGAGTAAGAGAACCCATGATTAATTATGGAATAATGAGATGAAGGAAAGTGAAATTGTCAAGGAAAATATCCTAGATGGATAGTTCTTGTCATGTCATTTCTGGTGGTATGTGGAACGTCACATAATTCCTCACGGTTAGAGAGTTATGGCCATGAGAAGTTGGAGACC
>JZKD02S1995991.1:257369-269739 GCA_000966675.3 Picea glauca
AACACTTGTCTCAAGGGGAGGGGCATGTTAAGCCCTAATATTGGCTCATTACCACTTAATTGGGGCATATTAGATTAGTAATGTTATTTTATTTTATTTATGTCGGCTTTAGGCCTTTAGTTGTGATTTAGATTAGTAATGTTATTTTATTTATGTCGGCTTTAGGCCATTATTTGTAATTATACCTCCTAGTATCCTATATATACCAAGGAGACATATTCATTTTGAATCATCTTGTACTTGAACATTTAAGTGGGGTAAAAGGAGGTTGCCCCCTCGAAGAGGCTTTTTATCTGAATTTATCTCTTTTTCAAGGCGTTGAGTACTTTTCCTGAGGTTTTTCTATGCTATATTGTTGTTTGGTTCTTAACACTTTGTATGGTAGGAAATGAAATACTCTAGTGAGTTGGGACAACCCAACAAATAGAGTGGTACTTGGGCAAGAATCGCAAAAGGATATGGAAGAAAAAATGGTTAGAATTAAGCAGAATTTAAAGGAATCTCAAGATAGACAGAAAATCTATGCATACAAGAACATGACAGTTAGAGAATTTAAAGTGGGGGAGCATGTGATTTTGAAAGTGAATCCCAATAAGAGCTCATTGAAGTTGGGTAGTTGTACAAAGCTAGTAGCCAGATTCTATGATCCATTTGAGATATTGGACAGAATAGGGCTAGTTGCATACATGCTTGCATTGTCAACTTCCATGAATCTGCATAATATATTTCATGTATCTTTTCTAAAAAAATATGTACATGATCCTAACCATGTTATTTATTGACCTCTGACTCAGGTAGACCCAGAGGGATACTTTCAGGTCTAGCCAATGCGCATATTGGACAGAAAAGTAAAAATTCTCTGGAGTCAAGTTATAGAGATGGTAAAAGTTCAGTGGACCTACTACAGTCATGAAGTTGCTACTTGGAAGCATGAATATTCCATGCAGGCAGAGTACCTGTAACTTTTTAAATAATTTTGAAATTTTGATTTTTGTTTTGTATATGCACTGAGGACGGTGCCAAAATAAGGGGGAGGGGAATGTAATACCCCAGTTTTGATTCCCCATATTAAATAATATATTTTTTTAATTGATGAATGGACGAAGTTCCCAAAAACTTAAAAGAGGCCAGTGTGCCTAGGAAATGTAATGTTTTTATCATTATTAATAATAAAATACATTATTGGTTGCTAGACAAACAAGGATAAGAGTTATATGGGGCTATGATTCCATAAGTTATTTTATATTTTATTTACCAATTTTGGTTTTAATGGAGAATACTAGTTACATGAGCTTCTTGGGGGAAGGCCATGTGGATATTTAATTCCAAGAAATATATAAACCCATCTTTGGCTTGTTTGGGGGTTCACACCTTTCATTCTTTTCTCTCTCTCTATTCACGTTTTCACCCACTCCTCATTCCTCATTCATTTGGATCTTGGTTTCGGAAAGAAAAAACGAATTGTTGGAGAGGATCCATTGTTTTTTTGGTTGTAATGAATGCTAGTGTATTCCATCAATGAATTAATGTCTACATGTCTGATATGCATGGGTATGTGTTAAGTTTTTCTCATAGTTGTGAATATTGGCAGTTCTAGCATGGAGATTCTTCACCAGATGCATTGAATCCATGGAAGGAGGTGGACAACTTGAGGGACTACGTGGTAGAGAAGGGGGCCCATTCTCTTGGGTTGTACAGGATAGATAGAAGAGAGTTGGTGTACTTTGGATTTTTGTGTGTGTTGAGAAGCATGTGAGAGATTGAGTGTTGATCGATTTGGAAAGCTGAGTGACACCCTAGAACTGTCTTTGTGGATTCATAGCCCTGGCTTGGGGGTGGAATTTTTGTTGATACTTGGAATAATAATGTATACAGTTGGGTGGAACATCCTTTTTTTGTAGCCAATTGGTGATTCATTTCATTAAAGATAAGTGTTCTCGACCATGGTTTCATTTACCTGTATATTTATTCCCACTACGTATTAATTATTCTCTTTGAGATTCATGTTTATAAGGTGCATGCTTGTTGTTTATTGTTAAGAATGAAATTATATTCATTTATTTTATGTTGTATCATGAGTATTGATCTCTACATGTGAATATTTCATACCTCTTTGTTAATTAAAATTTTATTAGAATACGAAACCAATTCAGAAGTGACTTTGGAAGTAGTGTGGCCATCCCGTGGGTGGTTGGGTACGTTACAAGAGATAATAGAGTTTGATTTAAAGGATGATGAATTAAACTCTATAGAATAACAAGAATAAGAAAAACAATACCCTCATACTCCAATATTGAGGAAATAAGTTTGGGAATGAAGGAAACCAGAAAGGTATACTACATCTTATTTTTGTTCAAATTTTTATTTGTCTATTATTGATGATGGTCCTAGAACTATAAGGGAGGTAGTGGATTCAAAGAAAACTATGGAAAAACACCATGGTTGAAGAAATGGTATCCTTGGACAAGAATGAGGCTTGGGATATAATGGAGTTGTCAACTAGAAGAAATTCCATTGGAAGAAAATGGGTATTTAAGAAGAATTTGAATGCAAAAGGTAAAGTGGAGAAATACAAATCTTAGTTAGTAGCAAAAGGATATTCCGAGATAGAGGGAATTGACTTTGTTGAAATTTTTTCTCTCGTTGCCAAGCTAAATTCTACTAGATTTATTTTATCCGTTGATGTTGCATTTGATTTTGAATCAGAACAGATGGATGTAAATACAACATTCCTACATGGGGATATGGAAGAAGAAATCTACATGAAGCAAATAGAAGGATTTGTTGTGAAGGGAAAGAAAGAGCTGGTATGCATGCTGAAAAAGTCCTTGTATGGGTTAAATAAATCACCAAGGATGTGGTGTCAAAAAATTGATACTGATATGTTGGGACTTGGCTTCACAATGAGAAAATCACATCACTATGTGTATTTAAAATTAATCAGTGATCACCTTATTTATTTGTTCTTGTATGTGGATGATATGTTGTTGATAGGAAACGATAGGAGATTATCCAACATGTGAAAAAATAGTTTCCTCTGAGTTTGACATGAAGGATATTCATGCTCTAAATTTTATTTTGGTCATGGAAACTAAAAGAGATCGGACAAACAAGAAACTCTGGTTAAACTAGAGGAAATATGTCGAGACAATATTGCAGAGGTTAAATATGTAGGAATGTAAACCCGTCAGTGTCCCTATTCCCGTAGGTGTAAATTTAGCTTGGATCAATGTCCCAAGATATCGGAATAGGAAGAGGACATGTCTCGTGTGTCATATGTTAGGTGGTTGGTAGTTTTATGTATGCAACGATCTATACTAGACCAAACATTGCACATGTAGTGGGAATTTTTAGTAGGTATAAGTCAAAACCAAGGAGTGAAGATTGGACAATAGTAAAGAGGGGTTTTAGGTATTTGTGTGGCACTACTATCTATGGATTGTGCTACCAAGGAGGACTAAGATTGGACAAAGTGTTGGACATACATGGATTGCTTGATGAAAATTGGGCTGGAGATTTGGATCATAGAAGATATACAAGTGAGTATGTGTTTAACCTATTTGGAGGACCAATCAGTCAGATGAGAAAAAGACAGTCTATAGTGGCACTCTCAATTACATAAGTTGAATACATGTCAATCACTCGTGCAAGAACGAAAGAAATATGGTTATAAATAATGGGTTCAAGTATTGGATTGGTATAAAAATCTCTAAGGATAGATTGTGATAGTCAGAGTGCAATATTCTTGGTGAAGAACCCAACTTATCATTCAAAGACAAAGAATATTGATGTTCAATATAGACATGCTTGAAGAAACAAAGGTGTTGTTGATGAAGGTGGACACTTTAAATAATGTTGCAGATTCATTAACAAAATCTATGACCACTGAGAGTTCTATTGGTTTAGAGAATCTATGGGGATTGATACCTTGGATTGTTGACTATGTAACCTTGAAACCCCAAGTATGCAAATAAAAAAACAAGTGGGAGAATGTTGGGTATGTGTTATATTCTTTGCACGACTAGACATAGTGTCTTTGTTGCATCAAGCTATGTGGGGGGGGGGGGGTTTGCAAGGGAATTCAGGTGAAGCACCCCGCCAAAAAAATTGACATTTTTTGCATCCATTTTTATTGGTTTTTAGGCACATGGATTTCGCAGATGGTTTTCTAATTCCAGTTAAGGAATTAAGGTTGTTTCCTAATCTGGGTCATCGGATTAGGGTTTTTTGATGAAACAAGATCATATATATATATGAAGATATGATGAATAGAATATTAAAGGTGTGGATCCAAACAGGTTGTCGGTTTGATCGGTTTAGGTTTCCAAGGTAAAATCTCTATGTAATGTGTGTGTGTGTGTGTTTGTGTGCCATTGTATCTTTTTTTTATTATGAATATATTTGCAGTAATTTATTGTACAAGGTTAAAATCTACAACAAGAAGGTTAAATCTTCTAGAGTTGGTTATGGCATCAAAGAGTTGTAGAGGGAAGTGCAATGCTACAAAATAGGTATTGAAAGAATGAAAAATGAATCAGAAAGAGAAAAGACAAATTAGTCTTTAGATGATACATAGTTTGAATTTTTTGCAAAGGTAAATCAACAAGGATTCTTGCATAAAACATGAAGCCAACATGTGAAAAATTCCATTTGCATGAACAAGGAGTTAATGATAACTCCATAGCCTTGAAGGTAATATAGTGAAGGCATTGTTGTACCCCACAACTACCCACTAAAATTCTATAACATAGAGAATTTCAGTGGGTACCCCCTATCAAAATTTTAGCAAGGTACTTTGTCACTACTTACTTGATTTTATACTAAACTAGGAAAACTACTCTTTTTCTAATGCAGTCTCATTCCTAACCCAATAAGTAGCTATGAGAATAAAAAAAATTGTGATTAGTCTCCAAGGGGGGGTTGCAGGTAGGGCTTTTCCCCCCTGCGAGGTCCAGGGGTTCAGGGGCGAAACCCCCGAAGGAAACTTTTCCTTGTAAAATATTGTAATTTTGTAGTCAATATGGACTGTTCATTATAAGGTTGCAGATCTGACGATATAAGTTATTTTAAGGTTTCTTTCCCTAGAAGGAAACCCTCTTTTATGAGGGAATTGTATTGCGGTTGTGTGTGTATTATCACAAATATTTTATTATGAGAGAGGAGACTATGAGAGAAAGAAGAGGAAGTTATAACGGGTGTGCTGTAGGTTGTATCTCTTCATATTGATGGATAATAAAAAGCAAGGATATGGAAATTTCTCTAGTGGATGTAGCCCACAATGGGTGAACCACATATATCTGTGTCTCTATTATATTGTGTATCTTTTGTGTTTTATTTTCGTATTTGTTTTATTTTATTGCTCCACGATCTTGTTTTTCTAACAATGGTAACTAGTGTCTGTAGCCAAAATGTTTCCTAGGTTCACAACAGGCACGTGCAAATTTTATATGGGGTTTTTCCCCTTCCTAGTTTATCGGCATGACAATGTGTTAGTGATGTCATAAGACACCGAAGACATAATCATCATCATTATATTTGAAGTTTCTTTTTATTGTAGATTAAGAATAGTTTTTGATTAATCTTTGAATACTGTCATAATTCTTTTCATTAAGTAGGTTAAGATTTCCCTTTGCAAATTAGAAGTAATTATGAGTTTTATATTAAGAATAGAGTTCACTTGCTTAATAGTTTGATTAGTTACATGTTGAGTAGTTTTGATTAGTTTACTTGCTAAATAAGTTTTAATAGGTTAGTTTTTTATTGTTTACTTGCTTACTTATTGCTGCTTATTGATTTGAATAGATTGATTAGATTAATTTTTTGTTGTTATTTCTCATTAAATTGAATAGATTGAATAGATGACTTTCTTTTGCTCATTATATTAAATAGGTTAACTTGTTCAAAGTAGGGTTTTCATTTTTGTTTTTAGGAACAATGCATCGATCCATTGTTTAAAAGTTGCTTAAGGTAAATAGTTTAAGTTCCTTGATAGGGTTTTCTCATTGATAGTCTTTGATTAAGTAGATTATCCCTCATATATACCATCTCCTTAGACGTTAGACTATACTTCATCTATATTTTTTTCCTTGGCACATATAGTGCTACAACTCTAAGTTTACTTACCCCGGTTTGACAATTTAATTGAGGGATTTAATGCATATAGAACACCCATCAGGTAGTAAAGTGGATTCTTAGGTATTTGAGAGGTACTTCTAATCATGCATTATGTTTTGGAGGTTCATACATTTTTCTACAGGGATATGTTGATTCAGATATGGCAGGTAATAAAGATAGCAGGAGGAGCACCACAAGGTATGTTTTTACTATAGGTGGAACAACAATAAGTTGGATTTAAAAACTACAAAACAACATAAGAAAAGTATGTTTCTACTACATAGGCTAGTAAAGAAATTATTTGGTTACACGGGTTTATGGAGGAATTGGGAAAGAAGCAGGAGAATAGTAGTTTGTACAGTGACTGTGAGAGTTCCCTTCATCTTGCAAATAACTCATCCTTCCATTCAAATACTAAGCATATAAAACTTAGGTACCATTTCATACAATCCATCTTGGAAGATGGACATATGAAGTTGGAAAAGATACATACTAGACAAAATCCTACATACATGTTAACAAAGGGAGTAAACAGGGAGAAACTACTTTCTTGCTCAATTTCATTTGGCCTTCAAGCATGAAGGTGAAGATGAGAAATTTTATAGGTGAAAGGTGGATCATAGTCCAGTAGGTACAACAGGAGTGGATTTGTTGTGATTAGTCTCCAAGTGGGAGATAGTTGGTTGTGGAGCCCTCTGTGTCTTATGACATCACGATGATATCTGACGATTAGTGATAGATCAAGAGGAATAAATTCAATATTAACTTCTATGGAGAAATGAAAGGTATGGATCAAACAATCCAACGAGAGCTTAGCCATTATAGAAGAAATATCAATTATCCTGAAAATCCATGTGATCTCTCAATTTATGCATTTAATCATCAATGATAAGAAAACGCTATTCTACTTAATTCAAATGCACTCTTAGGCTAATGTAAGCAAATTCACACAATTAGAGACTTGTAACTAAAATCTTAACTCAAACTCAAAGTTCTAATTAAAATTGCAATTTAAATTTAGAATGGAAATTTCATAAAATAAACTAAGCTAATCCTATTATTAACAATTCAAATTGCAAGTTAAAATGCTTATAAAAACATAATTTAAAATCTACTTCTACCTCAACATACTACAACAAAATTGATAAGAAAACTCAGAATTAAAATCAAAACTAACAACTATTCATCCATCGAAATTTTTCCAAAGAAACTTTGTACTCTGTATTAACTTAATACTATGTTTTAGTTATTCTATTTCAACCTGCAAAAATTCAAATTAGCATTTAATCAAACAACAAGGTTAGTATCTAAACTTGCAAGCTATTTACTAATAATTAAAAAGAGACAACATATTAACAACTATCTTTTACAAGCAACCTACAAAAAGGAAATTGAAACAATTAAATTATGAACAACAAACACACAACATGTAAAATGATAAAAAAAACATATAACGGAAAATGAAAGAAATGAAAATTGTACAACTCAAATACACAAGATAACTATATAAGTATTCACCCATACCATTGGTGGGCCCCACAATAGGTTGTGGATACTTCTCAACAACAAATCGTGAGCTAAATCAACACGGTTCTAGTCATTAAATAAAAACGCAGTCTAACACAAGTTTATGGAAATGCCTGAGTTTACAAAGAAAAACAATTCTAACAATCCTTGACAATTATTAACACTTTGTCTGACCACTACTGTGGTATTTATAACAGTTACAATTCAAGAGGTCGACCACTGGAAGGGTTGACCCCCTGTAAAAATGACAAATTTCATTAAATACGCTATAACTACCTTTGGCTTCTAGAAACTAAATGAGCCACTCAATGCTCAACATAATACCTTAATCTGAGATGTCAAGAGCTCAATAGTTGGAGGCCACATGGGTGAACAAAAACCATGTCACTGATTCGCTCAACATAGGCTGACAATATAACAACCACCAACTCACCCACATTTTTAGTGCCATATGTAGTATCGGACGCAATGTCGGATGGAAAAATGCCTTGCGATTTTTCCCTGTGACACACAGATCGCGCATTAGATTCTCATAATCATTAAATCAAACTGAATTAAACTTAAAACCATCAAAAAACATCAATTACACATACCTGGTATAAGTTATGACGATTTGATATAAAAATCCTTCAAAACTTCTTCAAAATAGTTAAATACACATATAATACCAGTCAAAAAGGATTTAATCAGCATCATTAATTAACCAAATAACGAGCCCAACATTACCCCCACACCTAAGATTTTGCAGGTTCCACTGCAAACAAAAATGAATTGCCTGATATGACTAGACTTGTTGAGAAGGATTAGCTTTAGAAGCTTTCCCCTCTTTTCCTAAAGATTTTGTCTTGTGCCTCTTATGATGTTTCAATTGTTCCCTGAGGTTGTGATTGGTATTGGTCATTTGATCAGCCAATCGTTGGAGGGAATTCACCTTTGCTTGTAGTATTTCATTGTCATGGTGGAGATGTCTATCCATGGTCTTCCTCTCCTCAAATTGTTGCAGCAACTGAAAATTTTCCTGTTGTAACTTTTCAATGGCTGGAGTATGATCATATATATCAGATGAGGGCTTAGATCCCTTGAAGGATGTAGAGAGTCTATTATTTTTTGGATCTAGTATAGGCATCTGTGAAGTAGGAGTAATAGGGGGTTTATGAGGGGAAATGGTTTCATATTTTGTCTCTTTCTCAGGCTCCAATTCTTCTGCAGATACTTCCCTAAGTCTTTTATGAGGGCTTTCGAAATCAAAAGATACTTGGATAAAGTTTGAAGTGGTTGGAGGTTTTTCATAAGGATTTCCTCTTGTATTTCGGGAACTTTTTCGAAAATATCCTCCTTTGAATCGATTAGCTCCTCTCCTATTTGTGGGGATTATAGGGAAATATTGTTGAATTTCCTCTTGTAACCTTTTGAGTGCAGGATCAATATATGTTGAGGGTTTTGGAGATTTATCAATAGGATTCTTAGTATTCTTTCCCGATGAGGCTGTAGGGGTATCAACAAGTTATTTTGTCTTTTGTTCCAGTAGACGGATAGCTTGAGTAGGAGGGTTTGGATTCTTCAGAGAATGGGGTTTGAATGGAGTAACAATCCCTAGATCAAGTGTTTTCTTTATGGTCTTGATTGTAAGATGGGGGTTTGAAAATTGATAAATGAACTCATCCCATGTCTTCCCCTATTTTTCCAACTCGGTTATAACAAGTAGTTTGATGAGAAAATGGTGGAATAGGTTGTTATGGGGATTGGTCACATTCTTTCTTACTTGGGAAGACATCGTCTCAATACTTTTTAAGTAAAAAGGGAAATTCAATGGATTATTAAATTGGAAATGAACTAATAATCGAAAATGGAAGGCTTTAAAAACAAAATATCTACCTTCACAAGTGATCATTCTGGTGATGAATATCAAAGAGTTAATTAGATCCTCTTTAATCCACTCCTTGGTGTATCCCTTAGGTCTAGAGATATTCTGAAACTTAGGTTTGAAGACCTTATTGTAGCTCGCTCGTGGAATTTGGCGATGTTTAAACTAATGATCTCCAACTCTTGGAAGCTTTGTGGTAGAGGCAATTGATTCCTCAGATACCATGAAGGTTAGAGACCCCATGCATGTTATACTTCCATCGAATCTAAGGGAGAATTGCATAGGAAGACGAATCATACCATTTGGGCATGGTGGCAGTGTGGAGAATGAATAGAGGGTGGAATTTGATAGAGGATGAGAACAAACAGGACAAGGATGAGCATGTTCAAGCAGAGGATGAATGCAATTGAGAAGAGGGTGAACACAATGCATAAATGGGATAACAATTTGAGCTATCCCTTCATTTTTGAATGCACCCAAGGTGGAAATAGTTGAATTCATTGATGAATTCATCAGACATGAGTTGCCATGTGTGAGCATGAGCGCATCGATTTTGAATTCGAAGAGCATCTTTTGGAGGAAATTGTAATGATGAAGGAGTTACATCAATGTCCAAGTCTTTGACTTGGACATTTGATCATAAAAATGTTTAAGAATTGTATCATTTAATTCTCAATTTCCATTTAACTAACTCATGAAAAACCAAATAAATTCATACGATTCTTGGTTACCTGAAATCGTGGTCATTTACTGTGTGTATACATATCATCCGATCTTTCATATGGTACATCATCTGGTTGTCCATATGGCACCCCATATAGTCTTTCAAATGGAACTCCATACGACACTCCATATGGTATTCCTGTGTGAAATGAAATTTGTTCATCCTGTAATGGATGTTTTATCCATAACACTTAGTCTTAAAACACTTTTGACAATCATAGTGAACATGAGAAGAGGCAGGTTAAGAGTGTTCCATTATTACTTGTTTTTCCATTGTGCTCACACAACATGTTCCTCTATCTCTCATATTATAAGGCATGTAATAACAAATCTATAAGGAACAGTCTGTAAACAAAACCATTTAAGTGGTCTGTCAAGGAAATGTACAACAGTTTATAACACAGAGGGAATATTTAGCATTTCAAAAATCATATAACTGCTAATGTAATAGCTTGTATCATGAAAAAAATATACATAAATTTTTACAAAGATTCTACTTCTTCTAGGTAGTGTTATAATTTGTTAACTCATGAAACCCCTCCCCCACACCTGAGTATTGTGACACCTCACAATAAAAAATATAGGAAACCAGTCAATTCTCCCAATAGCCGAAGATTTATAGCTTTTTAAGTGTAGAGATAAATTTCACATATCAGTCTGATGAGATGGTTAGAATATGGCCCCAACTATAGGATAAAACATCTTACATATGGTTAAGAATAGGTAGGCAAGAGATTTTCAAGATAGTCTCAAAGTTAGGTCCCAATGGAAAATTTATAGAGTTCATTAACCTTATCTTAACCATACATAATTCGTGTCAGATTTGTCTACAAGTAATGTCATACATCATGAAAGGTTTAAGATTTAGGAATTTCTTATTGTTTTTTGTCAGATTACCATCCTTTCTAGCTAGAATGCCCCACTGATAGCAAGCCTATTCAGTACTCCGACAGGTTTACCTAGTCATACCACATGCAGATACTCACTACCAGTAGACCTGTTCAGTATCCTAGTGGGTTATCCTCTTACACCCTCAAAGACTGGCCCTCCATCTTTTAAGATTTTAATATAAGATTGCTTTGTGCAAGAAGATGGGGGGACAACTTTGAATATTTTTTTCTTTTTTTTTGTTTTCTTTTTTTAGATTAGGATGGTATTTGTGTTAGAGGATGACTCTCCTTTATATATTCCTTAGTCATTGTCTTCATGTAAGGGTTACTTAAGCCGACTTATCCTATCTAAATATATGATATAGTCAAGTATTGTTTAGTGTATAGTGTATGGTACCATTGAGAAAGAATAGAAAGGTATCTTTAGGCTCAACTCACTTTATTCCTTTTTTTTTTATGTTTCCATGGCTAACCGTTAATCATACCTCCTTGTTACTCTTTAATAAAGATACTTTACTCACTTACTCAGTGTTCTTTGGGAAACTGTATGAGTGACCTCTAAGTTTGATGGTTACGGTATCACGTCCTTATATAATGGTGAAGGTTTAAGAGCATCTTGTTGAGGAAAAGATATGAATTGATCTTACTCAAGCATTTTCAGACTTTATTTGGCTAAAGTAAAGTAGACAGGAATATCACCCTATGTTTATAGCCAACAAAATATGTTGATTAAGGTTGGTTGTCATTGATGTCAACCCCTGAAGAAAGACCCGTAGCACAAAGTTTTGGATAATGGACCCAATAGTGTTTGATGTAAATATGGCTCATTATTTTTTTGTCATGGTTGATAAGAAGTAAATATGGATGAACTCCAAAGTGGTCCCCTTGTGGTGAAAGCCCTCACGGGAAGATGCTTTGTGGAGTAAGAGGACCCATGCTTAATTATGGAATAATGAGATGAAGGAAAGTGAATTTGTTAGGGAAAATATCCTAGATGGATAGTTATTTTCATGTCATTTCCAGTGGTATGTGGAATTTCACATAATTCCTCACAGTTAGAGAGTTATGGCCATGAGAAGTTGGAGACCCTAGGTTTGGGTAATGGACCCAAGTTTGTTTGATGGGTAATGGTATGATTTATGATATATTTTCAGATAATAATATTCTATATGGATAGTACATGTCATGCCATTTATGGTGGTATGTAGAACGTCACATAACTCCTCACGGTTTGAGAGTTATGGCCTTACGA
>JZKD02S1995991.1:339842-352095 GCA_000966675.3 Picea glauca
ACAATTCACTTTGTCATCTTCAAAAATTCATTTCTCCTCAACCATGAGGATCCACGTGATGTGCCACATACCACCGGAAACAACATGATGTATACTATCCATCCATGGGTTTTTTTATCTGCATGTGCATTTTCCTTCATGTCCAAATACATTCATCAATCTTGCGATCCAAAACCCATGACTAGGGTTGACATCAATGACAACAACCAATCTTCCAACAGACCTCTAGAAAATATTATTTGGAAATGGGCCTATGATAAAGTTTTAGTTAGTGTCCATTTACTAGAAATGAGACTCATCCATCGTCAATTGTTTTGATTTTCATAGCTCCATTTTCATATACGGTGACTACCTCATAAGGACCCAACCACCAAGTGGTGAGTTTGCCTTTGAAGGTTTTAAATTGGGAGTCAAACAACAAATCCCAATCACCAGGTTTGAAGTGTTTCTTCTTAATAAAATTTTCATGCCACTATCATTTTTTCATGGAAACCTACACAAGAGATATAGCTAAAACAAGTACAAACAAAGCTTATCAAAAAATGAAGAGAGATTCATATGGAATAATGAGAAAATGTATTCACACTACTCCAATGAGATGATGATTGATACATAGATAATGATCAATATGATACAATGAATGAGTGGAATACACTCATATACAGGGAAAATCATTCCATAATTAAGAAAAGTAATCAAGCAGCTAGCTTTCCTTAGGAATGCATGCATGCATAATAGTGATGGTAAAAATAGATAGTCTAAAAATAGAACTAGTCAGTTAACTCCCAATGAACTTGTGTTACTCCCACTGAACTAGTGTGTCGAAAATATAAATTTCTCCAACACCCCCCCCTGAACATCACTATGGAGTAAAAATGAGTCCCGGCTACTCGGCCATTTTAGGTACTCATGTACAATGCAACGAATGAAAACTGAGGAAGGAGGGAAAACCACGTGGGAACAAAACCCCCCCTCAAAAAATAATGTATCAAAGGAAGAAAATAATAGCTACTAGACAACTTTGTTCTTCACTGCAAGACGATCCCGTAAAGTCTGAAACTTTTGCTCATTGAAAGTCTTCGTGAAGATGTAGAAATATTTATGGATCTAATGAAATCCTTTGGCAACCTGTCGGGCCTTGTACTTCTTAATCCTGTGGCCCCATTTGCACCTGAAAATATTCCTTTCTGGTGGACATGGAACTAGATTCCAAGTTTGGTTCTGTAGGAATGAGTCATACTCCTTCTGCATGGCTACTTGCCATAATGGATTTCCCACAACCCTATTGTAGTTCTGTGGATCAGTAGATTGAACCATATAGCAATGCATGGGCATCGCAAGTTCTGAAGCTTAAAATACATGAAAAGGCTCCTCATGTTGAGATCGAGTCCTCCTTGAATCCAATGGATTCCCTGCAAGGTTGCCTGCTTCATGAAGTGTGTTATGTGCCTTCTTGGGCATCTGCTGAAGCTTCGGCATTGGCTTCTTATCTAGATGTACTACCTTCTTATTTCCATGTATATAATCAGAGTGTATGGAATCATCTCTGATGTCTGAAACTAATGGAAGAACAAGAGTATATGCATGTTTCAATGGAGGTTTATGCAAAGTACTCTCCTTACATGTAAGTAGAATAGAGGAGTCATCGTCAGAAAACTTAGTGAATTTATACAACCTTGACTTGTGATCCACCTTGTTAATTTCAATAATGGAATTGTCATGCATGTCAATTACTAAAACTGAATCTGATGTAAATTCAACCTTTTTACCTTTCTGAGCGATCTGAAAAACTGAGAGAAGATTCATAGAAATCTTTGGAACATGTAGAACATTCTCAAAACTTCCACTGTGGAGTTCCACTCTCCCTTCTACTGCTATTGCTACTAGAGTGTCATCCCCCATGAGAATAGGGGGCCTTGAGCATGGACTCAAGGAAGAGAAAACTTCCTCTTTCGCTACCATATGATGGGTTGCACTAGAATATATACTCCATGAATCAAATGAGGAATTAATTGCAACAAGAGCATGATGATTACCTTTCTTAGGAGCAGGATCTTCTTCCTTTCACTTCTTGACTCCCTCTGGAATGAAGTTTCCAAGGTTGTTCTGCTGAAGTGTCTATGCCATAAGATCGATCTGTTTCTTCATGCATGTAGATTCTTCATGATTTTATTTATTGCAGTAAGTGAATTACTTTCCCTTCTTCTTCTTCTTGGAATCTAAAGAGTCTTTGGAACCTGAAGAATCATTAAAGGATTTGGAACATCCCTCCTTCCTATTCTGTTTGAATGACCCTTTTCCATATTGCATGGTGAGTGCATGTGCTTTGGGATCTTTCATGAGGCCCATATGTATGAGTTTTGTCTTCTCTTGTGTAAGAGACTCAATGAACTGAGCGAATGTAGGCATTTTCCAATTTGTTCCAAAAAGACATCTGCCAGAATGGAAATTGGAGACATATATAGTGTATTCTGGTCCTAGCTTGGCCAAGATTGTTAGAATAAGTTGTTTCTCTTATGTAGACTTATCAGTACCACATTCACCGAAGCTTAATAGAAAATATTTAAATTTAGTAAAAAAATCTTGTATATTAGCAAAACTTTTAGGGTCTAAGGTATTCAACTCTTCCTCAAGCATATGACCTCGCATATCATCCTGCTTTCCAAAGAGTCCTTCCAAGGTGGTCTAGATATCGTTTGGAGTCTTGCATGCAGCAACATGAAACCATAAATCAGTGGATATTAATTCAAGAAGTAGTCTCGTGGCCTCATCATTACGGTTCATCCATCTCATCTTCTCAATCACTGATGTAGGTTTTGTTCTTCTCACCATCGTCAAATTATACAATCCTTTTCTTTTGAGTTGGAATGTCGCCTTGGGATTTCAATCAAAATAATTGTATGCTGTGAGGATTACCACCAAGTTTGACTGTATAATAGTTTTCATATCCATCTCTTCCACTGATTCCAAGAACCCCTAAAAATTTACTCTCAATCTGCAAGTGAAAAATTAAGAAATTAAAAATTCATATCAGTTCTAGGAGATGATCTTGCGACTTACTTTCTGAGCAAATGGTGAGAAATCTCTCCAAACGGTTGAAAAACCACTTCCAAAATGGGTTGATTTACTTTCTTTGTGGATCTTTTCCTCCAAAACGTAATATTTTTGGAGCAATGAATGTGGAAAGGTACAACCACGGATTCGTATCAGTTTCAGGAGGCTATCTTGCGGCTGACTTTCTGAGAAAATGGTAACGAATCTCGCCAAACGGTTGAAAACCCACTTCCAAAATGGGCCAATTTACTTTCAATATAAGATTTTTCCTCAAAAACGTAATATTTTGGGAGGAATAATTGTTGAACGTTACAACCACGGATTTAGCTTGTTGAAACCCCGATTTTCCTTATTCTTTGTCTTGTATGGCTTGCTCAAAGTAGCATTGTTATGATACCATGTCAGTGTTTCACAGAAACCTGCATAGGAGATCTAGCTAAAATAAGTAAAAACAAATCTTATCAAGAAAGGAAGAGAGATTAAATATGGAAGAATGAGAAAATATATTCACACTACTCCAATGAGATGATGATTGATACATAGATCATGATCAATATGATACAATGAATGAGTGGAATACACTCATATATAGGGAAAAGCATTCTATAATTAAGAAAAGAAATCAAGAAGTTATCTTTCCTTAGGAATGCATGCATGCATAATAGTCATGGTAAAAATAGAACTAGTCAGTTAACTCCCAATGAACTAGTGTTACTCCCACTCAACTAGTGTGTCCAAAATAGAAATTTCTCCAACAGCCACTTGCTCCTCTGGTTTTGGACTAATATTGTTCGTTGGATAGCATCTTTCCTGATCTCATCCAACTCATTTAATTTTAGGGCTCGTTGTTTCTGAGCCTCATTTAAGTTTAATCCCAATTCTGTGGCAATACGGAAGTTCCTTACTTGAAATTATATTGGTAGAAGTACTTGTTTCCCATACACTAGCTCATAAGGGGTATGCCCAGTGGTGTTTCTCCAGGTGGTCCTATATGCCCACAAAGCCTTTGGAAGCCTATCAGCCCAATCTTGATGATGCAATTGAAAAGTATTGGCTAAGATAGCTTCCAGAACTTTGTTTGTGGACTCTACCTGACCATTATCTTATGGGTGGTATGGAGAAGACTTGCAGTGCTTAATCCCATATTTCTTTGTTAGTTCTCTCATCAGCTTGGAAGTGAATTGAGTGTCTTGTTCTATAACAGATTCACAAGGAACACCAAAGTGGGTAAAGATGTCTTCATAAATTATTTCGACAACAGATTTTTCGATAGCTCTGAATAGGGCTTTTCCCTCTACCCACTTGGTGACATAATCTATACAAACAAAAATATAATTCTTCTTATGAGACATGGGTGAAATTGGTCCCACAAAGTCAAGGGCCCATGGGCCCATTTCTCAAAAGGTTCTATCATAACTTGGGCATGTAAGGGCATTTTGTCATCTAATGTGGGTCTTCCTATCCTTTGACAACTATCACAACTCCTCACATACTTGGCAGCATCCTTGAAAATTCTAGGCCAATAGTAACTTGAATGTAACACCTTATATGTTGTACATTTGTCATAAAAATGGCCACCAAAGGGTCCATCATGACAAGTTCATAGGATTTCTGGCATCTCATCTTATCGGACACATCTACGAATAATCAATTCTTGACCAGTATGAAAAGGTCATGACCAACCCAAGAGTAATTAACACTTTGTGTAATAATTCTATTATTTTCATGAGGTGACAAATGAGATGGTAACTTCCTAGTAGCCAAATAGTTTTCCATATCCGCAAACCACGGGGTATTTATAGAGAGGTAAAAAAGGTGCTCATCTGGGAAACTATCGTCAACGAGAATATCCTCATCCTCATTTTTTATGCGTGAAAGAAAATCAGCTACCAAATTCTCCTTTCCAGGTCAGTCAAAAATGGTGATATTGAACTCTTGCAATAGCAGGAGCCACCTAGTCACTCGAACATTAGTAATGGGTTTATTCATGAGAAATATAATGGTGGAGTGATCTGTATGTACAAATACTTCATAACATGTGATGTAGTGTGAAACTTGTTGATACCATGAACTACTGCCAAAAATTCCTTTTCGGTAACTGTATAGTTTAGCTCAGTAGGGGACAAGTTCTTGCTCACAAAATAAATGGCATAGGATTGTTGGTCTTCTTTTTTCCCTAATACTCCTATTGTGGTGTCTGAGGCATCAGTGGATATGTGAAAAAGGAGAGCCCAATTGGGTCCCCCAAGAAATGATGCCACATATAGCTTAGCTTTCAAATTTTCAAAGGCGGTTTGACACTGCTCAGTCCAAATAAAATCGTCATCCTTTATTAACAATCCAAACATGGGTTCACCAATCTTTGTGAAATTTTCAATAAACTGTCGGTAGTATCCAGCATGTCCAAGAAAGATTCTCACCTCTTTTTGATTCTTGGGGGGCGGAAGTCTAATGATGACCTCAATCTTTGCAAGATCGACTTTAATCCCTTTAGATGAAATGTGATGTCCTAGAACCACTCCTTCAGTCAACAACATTTTACATTTTTCATGACTTAAAGACAGGTTCATTTCTTGGCATCTGATAAGGACTTTTTCTAAATTATCTAAGGCTTCTTGGTAAGTATTTCCATATACTGTGAAGTCATCCATGTATACCTCCACACAATCATGAATAAGATCAGAAAATATCCCTAGTATTGCTCGTTGAAATGTGGCAGGAGCATTACACAACCCAAATGGTAAGACCCTATAGGCATAGGTTCCCTAAGGACAAGTAAAGGTAGTCTTATCCGGATCCTTGGGTGCTATGAAAATTTGATTGTACCCGCTCTATCCATCTAAAAAGGAAAAATATTTCTTTCCAGACAAGGTATCCAAAACTTGGTCAATGAAAGGAAGGCGAAAATAATCCTTTAGAGTGGCCTTGTTAAGCTCCCGAAAATAAACAAAAATTATCCATTTCCCGGTCACTTTCTTTGGAACCACTACAAGTGGGGATATCCATTTACTGTCGGAGATGGGATAAATGAACCCAACATTTAATAACTTTTGTATCTCCTCTTTTACTATATCCTTGAGTGTTGGGTTCATCCTTCTCTAGGGTTTCCTAACAGGTGTTATTTCCCCCTGGGTATATATATGATGAATTCATGTGTCAGGGTGTATACCCTTCATGTCAGTGTATTCCTAGGTGAATGCCTCTGATTTTTCTTTAAGGATACTTACTAACTACTTTTTTTGGTCTGCATCTAGTCCAGAGTTTATATGTAGACATTTCCCAGGGCTAATCTAGTAGGGAATGGTATAAGATGTGGCAGACTCGTCTATCTCGAAGATGAAATATTTCAAAGACAAAATCGATGGGTCTAAGTGTTATTGAAATTATTCCCTAAACATGTACTCAAATTGGGGGAAATATTGTGGAAAATCGACACATGTGATAGCAAAAATAAATTGATTTAGCACATTTTCCATTGTGTGCACCTGAAGTGCCCAAGAATGATCACTTGGCAACACGAGTTCCTCCCAGTCCTCATTATCGTATGAAAATTCAAGCCACCATATATTCTCCATGATAGGTTGGGTTGGTGGATATATGGTGAGCTTCTGGATAGAGAGTTCATTTGAGATGGTCATTTCTCCCTCTCTACAACCAATAAATGCTTTGTTTGTGGCTAACCAAGGTGTTCCCAAAATAACGGGATGACCTTCGGTAGGATCCTTTGAGTGGATGACCAAGAAGTCTATTGGGTACTCCCATGAGGCTAAAGTAACTATGATGTCATCCAAAATTCCTTCAGGTATAACCCTTGTCTTATCTGCTAATTCCAAAATAGTTGGGGTAGGTCTCAAAAGAGGTTTTAACTGTAGTTTCTCCAAGGTAGTAATGGTCATAACATTGATGGCTGCCCCTAGGTCTATAATAGTGTTCTCAATGGAAACCTCATTAATGGTTATGGTCACTACGACATTTCCTAGGTTTCCGTATTTTTCTACCTTAGGATGCCCTGATATATACTTAGAAATTTCTCCTATCAAATGTATCGTTGGAGGATCCTTCTGATTCCTTCCTGGCTTATCAATACACAATTATTTGACCAACTTACTGTAGATTGGAATATCCTTAATGTCTTGTAGCAAGGGAATATTTACACAAATATTCTTCCATTCATTTAAGATATCAAATTTCGGTCGGGTGGTAGGTTTCTCAATCACAAATATTTATGGATAAGGAGGAGCCTTCATAATTTGTGAAGGTTCATTTTGGGGAAGCTTGGGTTCTTGGTCCTTAGGAATAATAACATCTTCCCACCTAGTGTCATCTATGGGTTGTTTGGGGGTTTCATCTTCTTATTCTTCCCGGATGACTACTAAAGGCCTTTGCCTGTCCATAACTTTTCCTGACCTCATTTGAATCTCCTGCAATGGAATAGGAGAAATAACATACGTTGGGAAGGCTTGCATCTAAACATTGTGAAGAGGTTGACTGGGTTTATTATTGGGATTGGGAACTGGTTGTGTCAGTAATAATGTCGGTCTTGGGGAGGTTGCATTCTGGTATTGTTTTCGTTGTTGTGGAAAAGGAGGTAAAGGTAGTGGAACAAAACCTGGCAGAAGTTGTGGGATGTTCAGTGGAAATTGAGGGTAAGGATGGTTGGGCATATGGACAGGTGGAGCATGAGGTTTCCCTTGGTTATGCCCTCCTCTCCATCCTTGAAGCCAAGGATGTTGGTACTATGTAGACCAATTTTTCCAACTTGGTGTGTTCCATTGTTGTGGTTGTTGATAATAGGGTGGAACTTGAGGCTATGGATCCAGGTATGTAGGCTGATTCTTAGGCTGCCATGGCCTCCTAGGTGAATAAGAGGACTCCCCAGGATCCCCACTTCTATACATGGCTAAAAAACTAGGAAATGATGGACATTTTTCAATTGAGTGGTCCTTTGTGTAGAAGAAGCAAACTAAAATGTTATCCAATGGGCATTCCCTTGAGGAATTTTTCCCCTTGCATCTTGGGCAATATATGTTCATTGTTGCATTTTCCTCCTTCTATTTCTTTTTAATATTTAGGGTGTCCAACTGGGAAACTACTGTTCTTAAGATATCTATTTTGAAATTATCTAAAAGGTTCCCTATCTCTACTCTCATGATACCACCTGAACTAACTGGTTTTAAGTTTCTACTGTAAGGATCCCGAACATTCTTCCATATTTTAGCTCTACTCCTCGAGTAATTTTTACACATTTCACATATTTCGGCAAATGGTTTATGGGAGATGTCACCTGATGCCATCAAGTTAAGTATCTCTAGGTATTCTTCTAAAATTCCCTTAAGGAAAAGCGCACTAACTGCATCATCTGGAAGTTCATGGTATTTTGATTTCTGTGAGATATAAGCAAACCATTCCATATAATCCTTGAGATTATCATCATCTAACTATTGGACTTTGAAAATATCATTACGAGAATCCTTGGTCTTGTAGTAGTATTGGTACTTCTTAAGAAATATATCTTTCATGGCTTCCCAAGACCTAATACTAGACTCTCCCAACCCCATGAACCATCTTAGTGTAGAGTCCTTGAGGGTGGCAGGAAAGAGTTTTAGTTTATGGGCATATTGTAAGTAGTTGTAGCTCCTACACAAGATGTCGAACTCAAATAGGAAGGTATCTGGTTCTTCACTTATTTTACCATAAAAGGTGGGAAGTGCTGAGAGGGGAATATTTTTCATATTAAAATTTGGTGTGGTGTCCAAAATTGGAAACCCGAAGTTAGTTTCAGTTTGGTTTCCAGCTTCTTCTCCCTCCTCGTGTCTTACATTTTTGTGATCCTCCTTATCATCCATACTGGTTTGGTTTCCAAAAAGAGAGTACCTAGGTGGTTTTATCCTTGAAGAGAACAAAGTATCCTAAGGTTCTTGTATAAGAAAGGTATCCCTCTGATGGGAAGGTCTTTTGACCACTTGTATGTTTGGGACTATACTCGAGCCGATTAAGATTATTGGTGCCAAATTTTTTGTTTCAATTTGGGAAACAATTATGTTGGTTGAACTACCAAACAAAGTATTCACATGTTCAGGGTCTATGATGTCTACAAAGTTAGGGTCTCCTGATGGTGGTAAGAAAACAAAGGTTGTGTTGGTTGGTTCTATGGAAGGCTCAAGCGGTCTTGCCTCCTGTCCCACTATTACTGATGCTTCAATTTCTTGTTCTATAGTGCTTCCTATTTTAGTCCCTTCAGAGACTTCTTTAGCTCTTTGGGTGGAGCTATTTCTTGCTTTTCGGTATCGGCTTGCGGAATTTATGAGTGGAATGTTCCTTCCCCTGATAAGGTCGGAAGGAAACTTGGTTGAAAGGTCTGATTTGGATTTAATGTATCTTCCCTTTGGGTCCCTAGGTCTTTTCATGAAAGAAAACAAAAAAGAAACTACCATTGGGATTGGGGAAACTGCTATAATAAATACACAGGATCTTACCTCTCGTCTTAAAGTTCCCCTACCACCAAACTAATGCTAAGTTTTAGAAATGATCTATCTCCTAACTATCTCCTACCTTAAAACAACTCCCCGACAGTAGCGCGAAAAATTATGGGTGTTCTATATGCACTAAATCCCTCAATTAAATTGTCAACCCGGGGTAAGTAAACTTACAGTTGTAGCACTATATGTGCTAAGGAAGAAAATCTAGAGGAAGTATAGTCTAACTAAGGATATGGTCTATCTAAGGGCTAATCTACTTAAGAGAATACTATCAATGAGCAAACCCTATCAAGGAACTTAAAATATTTACCATAAGCAACTTTTAAACAATGGATCGATGGATTGTTCCTAAAAAAGAAAATGAAAACCCTACTTTGAACAAGTTAACCTATTTAATCTAATGAACAAAATAAATTCATCTATTCAATCTATTCAATTTAATGAGCAATAGAAACAAAAAATTAATCTAATCAATCTATTCAAATTAATAAGAAGCAACAAGTAAGCAAGTAAACAATCAAACAACTAACCTATTAAAACTTATTCAGCAAGTAAACTAATCAAAACTACTCAACATGTAACTAATCAAAATATTAATAAAGTGAACTTTATTCTTAAGATAAAACTCATAATTACTTCTATTCTACAAAGGGAAATCTTAACCTACTTAATTAAAATCATTATGTCAGTATTCAAATATTACTAAAAAACTATTCTTAATCTACAATAACAAGAAACTTCAAATATAATAATGATAATTATGTCTTCGGTGTCTTATGACATCACGATGGGATCTAACGATTAGTGATAGCTCAAGAGGAATAAATTCAATATTAACTTCTATGGAGAAATGAAAGGTATGGATCAAGCAATCCAACGAGAGCTTAGCCATTATAGAAGAAATATCAATTATCCTGAAAATCCATGTGATCTCTCAATTTATGCATTTAATCATCAATGATAAGAGAATGCTATTCTACGTAATTCAAATGCACTCTTAGGAAAATGTAAGCAAATTCAGACAATTAGAGACTTGTAACTAAAATCTTAATTCAAACTCAATCTTCTAATTAAAATTGCAATTTAAATCTAGAATGGAAATTTCATAAAATAAACTAAGCTAATCCTATTATTAACAATTCAAATTGCAAGTTAAAATTATCATAAAAACATAATTTAAATTCTACCTCTACCTCAACATACTACAACAAAATTGATAAGAAACCTAGATAAGAAAACTAAGAATTAAAATCAAAACTAGCAACTATTCATCCATCGAAACTTTGCCAAAGAAACTATGTACTCTGGATTAACTTAACACTCTATTTTAGCTATTTTTTTTCAACTTGCAGAAATTCAAATTATCATTTAATAACACAACAAGTTTAGTAGATAAGATTTCAATCTATTTACTAATAATTAAAAAGACACAACATATTAACAACTATCCTTTACAAGCAACCTACAAAAAGGAAATTGAAACAATTAAATTATGAACAACGAACACACAACATGTAAAATGATAAAAACACATATAACGGAAAATGAAAGAAATGAAAATTGCTCAAATCAAATACACAAGATAACTATCTAAGTATTCACCCAGACCAATGGTGGCCCCCCCAGCAGGTCGTGGCTACTCCTCAACAACAAATCATGAGCTAAATCAACACGGTTCTGGTCATTAAATAAAAATGTAGTCTAACACAAGTTTATGGAAATGTCTGAGTTTACACAGCAAAACAATTCTAACAATCCTTGAAAATTCTTAACACTTTGTCTAACCACTAATGTGGTATTTATAATAGTTACAATTCGAGAGGTCGGCCACTGGAAGGGTCGACCTCCTCTAAAAATGGAAAATTCCATTAAATACGCTATAACTGCCTTTGGCTTATAGAAACTAAACGAGCCACTCAACGCTAAACATAACAAATTAATTCGAGATGTCAAGAGATTAGTAGCTGGAGGCCACAAGGGTGAACAAAACCCATGTCGCCGATTCGCCCAACACAGGTCGTCGATATAACAACCGCCAACTTGCCCATGTTTTTAGTGTTGGATGCAGTGACAGATGGAGTATCAGACGTAGTGTCGGATGGAAAAATGCCTTGCAATTTTTCGTTGTGACACACATATCATGCGTTAGCTTCTCATAATCATTAAATCGAACTAAATTAAACTTAAAACCATCACAAAACATCAATTACATGTACCCGGTATAAGCTATGACGATTTGATATAAAACTCCTTCAAAACTTCTTCAAAATAGTTAAATACACATATAATACCGGTCAAAAAGGATTTAATCAACATCATTAATTAACCAAATAACGATCCCAACACTGCCTCCCAATGTTCTTTAGTTGGATTTTCCATATACCTGCTCATATCTCCCACTGCATGTGCAATATTTGGTCTTATGCAAACCATCACATATATCAAGTTGTTGACTGTTGATGAATAAGGGACCATGGACATGTATTTTGTCTCCTCCTATGTCTTGGGACACACTGTTGATTAAGGTTGGTTGTCATTGATGTCAACCCTTGAAGAAATCCCCATAGCACAAAGGTTTAGGTAATCGACCTAATATTGTTTGATGAAATATGATTCATTATTGTTTTGTCATGGTTGATAAGAAGTAAATATGGATGAACTCCAAAGTGGTCCCCTTATGGTGAAAGCCCTCACGGGAAGATGCTTTGTGGAGTAAGAGA